>SKCR01038663.1:0-96589 GCA_019454045.1 Zanthoxylum bungeanum
TTGTTGGGGTGACCGGGAGTGGGCCTCATGTAAAAAAACTTTTTATCTAATGAATTTACTTATGCCTTCGCTTGCTTTTCTTTTCTTTAACATCTGAAAGATCCCCGAGGCCTGCTTGTCGTTTTCATTGCTTAGGCATTTTTTCATAATTCAATTCAATCATTCCCATAATGGGTTATGTCATGTGCAGCTCCGGATACCCGAACTCCACGCAAGTTCCTCTCAAATCCCCCCACCTTGTTCCAATCAATGCTCGGCCATGAAGGAGATGCTCTGACCCCACGCCAGCCGATATAACAGGGTCCCGGCGAGACGCAACCCAGTCCCGTGCCGATAATAACACTTGGTCACAAGGGAATATCTCTTCCTTGTACCAATCAATGCTCAGCCATGGGAGAGATGCTCTGACCCCATGACAGCCAACATAACAGGGCATCGCCGGGACGTAACCCAGCCCCGAGCCGATATTAACACTTGGTCACAAGGGAATGTCCCTTCATTATACCAACTGGAATAGATTTAGTTGGTAAAATAATAATTAGAGCGAAAAGAAAAAGAATTGAATCGTTTGAAGTTGTTTGGAGAATTTAAATTAAATGACAACAATAAAATAAAATACTGGGGTTATGAGATCCACTTTTAATATTTTATATTTAGAAATCTCCCTTTTTAGAATATATAAATTATCATTATAACCCAATTAATTTACTTCCGAGATTAACTATTGCAAAACAAATAGAACCGGCCATAAAAGCGGTAGTCATTTCTGTCGATAACTAGTCCTACCAAGATACTAAATATGCCAAAAACATAAAACCAGCCATAAAGGCGGTGATAACATTTGTCTATAACAAGTCCAGTTAGGTACTCAATTATGCCAAAATCGTATAAAACCATTCATATAGGTGGCAGAAAAATTTATCAATAATTAATCCAGATCTCAATTAATTATTATTCATTACTATTTATATATTATAATATAAGTGAGAAGTTAAACAAACAAGATACAATCTTCAATTCCTTAAGAGAAATCAAAGAAAGTATGAAGAAAATGAATTCAGAACTCTTCAATTTATAGGCAAATAAAAGACTTCCACTAATTTCTCCACCAAACATGCCACCAAACACTCTCATGTTTGGTGGAAGTTTGACAATTGTAAATTATCATTTTCCATTTTTATTTTTGATAATGACTTTAATAATTACACATAACACACTATAATTTTTTTTTATCAATTTCGGCCTTGAAAACCTCAGAATTAGAAACTCTTATGAACTTCAAAGTTGTAGATCTTTGTGTCTTCTTTCCACTAGAACTAAAATCACTTCAATCCGATATCAGAGTAAAAATTTATGGCCAAAATATGAAAATCACGCAGGGCTAGAATTTCTGAATTTGTACAACATTAGAACGCCCTTTCAAGTTTTTGGCCTTCAAAATCCAAATGTCATGTCTTTTTTTTTTTAATTATGCATCTAAATTATTATTTCACCTACATAAAAAATAAAAATCACAATAAAAATATATAAAACATAAATTTAATTAATATGCTAAATTAAGGGGATAAATGAAACTACAAATGTAAAATAATATATTATTCTCTTAATAAATACGCACGATTTAGTCCCAATCATTAGGGAGATGCTCTGAACCCATGCCAACCAACATAACAGGGCCTCGGCGGGACGCAACTCAGCCCCGAGCCGGTAATAAAACTTGGTTACAAGGGAATGTCATTTCCTTGTACCAACCAATGCTCAGTCATGTGGGAGATGCTCCAACCTCATGCCAGCCAATATAACAGGGCATCGGCGGGACGTAAGGTTCGAGGACTCGAGCCCAAGGAACATGGATGTCAGGTCCAACTTAGGGATTGAGGTCGGTTCACATTTGTCGAAAGATCCGAGGAGTGAAGATGTTCAGAGAAATAATTGGGGTTAAGGCCTCGGGATTGACCTGACCTGATAGTTTGATATAGGCAGGATGATTAACATTCTGGTTCCTAACTTGGTAAGGCAGGTCAAAATGGTAATAGTATGATCATGATCAGATGACATAAACCCTACATGGGAACTTTCACCTTTTGAATAGGTCTGAAGTGACAGATTACAGGCTGGAAGTAGCGTATGGTAGAGGGTTTAGTAGCTTGGTTTAAAGAAATTTTCGATGACATAGTCACTTTCGGTTGAGCAGTTGAGGCAGAGAGCTTTGGCATTGATAGCAGAATCACGTAGCTGACGTCACGAAGACATTGTAATATTGTAATTTGCCATATATAAAAGGCTTGGGAGTTCACTGTAAGGGGTTAAAGAAATATACTCAGTGCACTACAAGAAAAAACAAATTTAGCGACGGAAAAATCTGTTTCAAACTTTAGAAACGGAATAGCGACGGAATTGAAATGGATTAAATCAACAGCTACAGAATTTAACGATATGACAAAATTCCGTAACTAATCGTGGCGGGAATAAAATTTTGGGAACAATAGCGATGGAATAGCGATGGATTTTATAATCTGTCTCTATATATTGAAACGGAAATAAAATTCTATCGTAATATTAGCGACGGAAGAAATATTTCGTCTCTAAATAGCGACGGAATTTTGTTCCGTCTCTATTTAGAGACAGAATTTTAATTCCATCGCTAAATATATAGAGACAGACGAAAGTAAGTTCCGTCTCAATATAGCGACGGAATTAGTATTCCGTCACTAAATATTACGACGGGATACTAATTCCATTGCTAATATTGCGACAGAATACTAATTCCATCGCTAATATTGCGACGGAATACTAATTCTGTCGCTATTTTACGACTGAAATAAAATTCTGTCGCTAAGTTTTGTTAAATAAAAAATTTTCATTTCCTTTTCCCCGTCACTCGTTTTCCCTCTCACTCAAAATCCCTAAATCTCTCAAATTCACCACGCCCTCTCTCAATCTCACTCTCGGTCATCAGGTCTCCCTCTAAATCTCAGGTAAACTTGATCCATCTTCTTTTTTTCCTTTTTTTATATGGATTGTTGTGCTTTGCAGTGGTAATTAAAAATCAGCGAGCTGTGTGTGTGTTCTGTGTATTGTGTGCGTGGGTTACTGTGAGTTGGGTGTGTGTTCAGTGATTTTAGGGTTTATTTTCATGGGAGCAGTGGGTTTGAAAAATGCTTCATCTTTCTCACTTTCTCTCTTCTGTGTGTGCGTAACTGTGTGTGTTCTGTGTGTGCGAGCTCTGTGCGTGTGTAACTGTGTGTGTGTGTTCTGTGTATTGTGTGCGTGAGTTGCTTGGGTTTATTTGGTTTATGGGTTGAATTTGGTGTAACTGTGTGTATGTTCTGTGTATTGTGTGCGTGAGTTGCTTGGGTTTATTTGTTTTATGGGTTGAATTTTGTGTAACTGTGTGTGTGTTCCGTGTATTGTGTGCATGAGAAGCTTTTACAGTTTAGTGTGTTAAGTGGTTTTAGGTTGTGATGCTTTTATTGACTGTAGCTTGATCTCTCACTTTCTCGTAGGTCGTATCTCGCAGCTCGCTAGCCAAATCACTATCCGTAGTCGCCTCATCAAGCATGAGGTATTTTTTGTTTTTCTGTTATTTTGTTCTATTTTGGTTGTTTTAATTATAACAGTCCAGTAAGGACTTGGAAATTTACTTAGATGTGTGAAAAGTGAATTTAATTTTCATATAAGATAATAAATATTTTCAGTGATTAATTCAAACCTGAAGGTAGAACTTAGTCGATAGGATCCAAAATTAAGCTAAAAATTAAGGTTTGTAATCAATATATTGGTTGTATGGTTATTGATGAAGGCAGTAAAATAATATATTTTCTCATTTATGTTGAATAAACAGTAAAATAGAACTAGGAATTGCAAGTTAGTTGTGAATCCTATTTTTCTATTACGTCTATTCTATTGTATGCCAAGAGTTGAGTTTAATTAACTCTGTCATAATTTTTACCAATAAAGTCACCATTTATATTTTCATCAGTTGCCAGCATCACATACAACCGTAGTGAAAGATAAGATGAGATCAGATCGGCAGTGGATCAATGCTAGGTTAAAATATGGGTATTTGACGAATGAGTTTATTGCAGGTATTGAGGAGTTTATCCATTAGCAGAAAGTCATCCTACATTTATGGACGGAATGAAAATTAAGTGTCCATGTAACCAATGTAGGTGTCAAAATCAAAGTTTTTATGACCCTGATATTATGAGACTCCATCTTGCAAAATATGGATTTGTACCAAACTATTATATATGATATAAACATGGGGCGACTGAACAACGAGATATCTCGGAACATGATATTAGTCAAAGTCCAGAAGTCGAGTATACCCAAGTGAACAACGCAATTCAAGAAATGGTATTGGATACTGCATGACCTACTTTCAATCAAAATGATAGTGAAGAGACTCCAAATACTGCGACACGAAAACTTTATGATATGCTTAGAGCATCAGAGCAGGAGATTTGGCATGGAAACCCATACGGGCATTCGCAGTTATCAGCGGTGGCTAGACTCCTGAATTTGAAGACGGAACATCATTTTTCGGAAATGTGTTACGACGATATTTGTCAAATTATTCATGAAATGATTCCAGAGGATAATGTAATGACTGATAACTTTTATAGCACAAAGAAGTTAATTGAAGGCTTGGGTCTACCAGTAGAAAAAATTCACTATTGTAATAATGGTTGCATGATATATTGGAGTGATGATATTGACCTAACAAGTTGCAAGTTCTGTAACCACCCTCGGTATAAGAAGCAGAGACGAGGATCAGCAAAGCACAAAATAAATGTTCCTTACAAGAAAATGTATTATTTTCCACTTATACCTCGTTTGCAGAGATTGTATGCATCTAATGCCACAGCTAAGGACATGAGGTGGCATGCCGAGCATGATACTGAAGAGGGTGGTGTCATGAGGCATTACTCAGACTCCCCAGCCTGGAAACATTTTAATAAGATGTATCCATCTTTTGCAACTGAAACTCTAAATGTTAGGCTGGGTCTTTGCACTGATGGATTTCAACCATTTGGACAAACAGGGCAACAGTACTCTTCATGGCCAGTGATAGTGACGCCATATAATTTTCCACCATGGATGTGCATGAAAGATGAATACATGTTTTTTTCTGTAATAGTGCCTGGGCCGAGAAACAAGAGAAGTTGGATGTGTTTGTGTAACCTTTGATTGCTGAGTTGAAAGAATTGTGGGAGGTGGGGGTAAACACATATGATATCTATAGTAAACATAATTTTCAGATGCGAGCTTCACTGTTGTGGACTATCAGTGATTTTCCTGCATATTCTATGTTGTCAGGGTGGAGTACTGCAGATAAGTTATCTTGTCGCTATTACATGGATGATTCATACGCATTTACTTTGACAAAAGATGGAAAGACTTCATGGTTTGACAACCATCACAAGTTCTTACCGTCAGAGCATCCATTTCGAAGAAACAAGAGGTGGTTCATGAAGGGGCGTGCAGTACATAAAGTGGCACAACCTGTGAAGTCGGGTTTTGAGATCTTAGAGCAGATTGAAGGATATGAATTGAAAAAGGTTACAGAACTTGATGCTGATCATAATAATGCTCGAATAGTTAGGAACTGCAGGTGTGGTTGGAAGAACCGAAGCATATTTTGGGATTTTCCTTATTGGAAAACATTACTGATTCGACATAATTTAGATGTCATGCACATTTAGAAGATTTTCTTTGATAATATTTTCAACACTTTTATGAATGTGGAAGGGAAAACAAAAGATAATGCCAAGTCTATAGAAGACTTGAAGGAGTTCTGTTCACGTCCGGAGTTGCATCGGATTGAAAAAAATGGAAAATTTGTGTATCCTGAAGCTTGTTACATGTTGAATAAGGCTGCAAAAGAAGCATTATGTAAATGGTTGAAAAAACTCTGATTTCCTTACGGATATGCATCTAATATGGGAAGATGTATTAAACCTTATATTGAGTAAGATTGGTTAATTTAATGAATTTTTATAAATTTATAGCGCATTAATTTCATAATAAGTATCTTATTGAAGATAACATATTTTGGTTGTTAGTATGTACATTGCGGAGTTGAGGCAAATTGATGTAGATATGTCTGAAGCAGTGGTTGATTCCAACTTGACAAAGAATTCGCATTGTGGTTCGAAACATATGTAAGTAAAAAACTGCAAATTGGTGTATTTTAAGTACTTTTTAAACAAAAGTTTATGGAAACATGTGTAGGGGTTTTAAGGGGGAATCCGGTAACGCAGCGGAAACACGAGAAAATCAAATTTTTTCGATTTCAAAACTTTTTCTCGGATTAATTAAATAAACATATTTATTTAATTATCCAATAATCAAATTATGAAATAAAATTCAATAAATCATATTTAAGTGAATTTACCGAATTACCCTTACACCTGGTATTTTGTCCATTTTAGTCCGAAATTGATCAAATCAATTTTGAATGATTCTAAATCATTTCTAAGATGAACTTAGCATGTTCAAAACATCAAAACACCAAAGGCAACATAAATCCCAAAAATGCTTCACTTGGCCGAGAGCCTCACTAGGTGGCCAAAGTGTGCATTTTGCACTTCCATGCTTCAAGACACATCCAAATGAAATCCAATCAACATGAAAGTTTATATGCATCATATACACATCCTAACACACCATATAAATGAAAAGCCCCAAATTTGGAAGTGGTCCTAAACCCTAATTTTTCAATTTCTTCAAATTAGACCAAATTGGTTAAATCCAATACTTCAATCATGTTTCTTCCATCCAAATCAAGTCTCAACATAACGAAACAACTATAGAACAATTCTAGGTCATTTAAGAGTGGGTAAATAACTCTAGAATGGCAACAATGTTCTAAAACCTTAAAAGAATGCTTATTACTACATTAGTAATAAACTTCCAACATCATACATGCATATCACCTTCATCAAACTTTTATCCATCAAAAGTACAAAGAATAAAGAATAGAAAAACTCAAGAACATCACAAGATGTTGCCCACAACAAGAGGAACAAATTACTTTCTAATGGAAGGTTGGAAATACTTACTAAATTCCAAGCTTTTCCTTGTTTTTCTTTTCTTTTCTCTCTACCTTCTTTGCCCTGTTTTAATGGAGTTTTGATAAAGTGAAAAGGTTCCTTAAACCCTAAAATTAAATGAAACAATATATACTTGCCTAAAAGTAAGCCTTGGCCGAATTTGGCCTAAAGCAAATGCAAGTTACACTAGTTTCATTTCATTTCAATTTCATGTTACCAACTTGTTAAAATATCAAAAACACTTTAATGATATTTCTAACAAATTCAACAATGGCAACAAAGAAAAATATAACTCTTATATTCATTAAGGTCATGGCTGAATTTGGCAAAAAATTAAAGGAAAAAGATATTTCAATTTAAACAATTAAAACAAATATCCAAGGAAGTCAAATTCAATTTGACAACCTTTTTCCTTTAATATAAAGTCAAACATTTACACTTATAATCATTTCCTAACTTTATCATTTGGTGAGATATTTATATTTTAATTATATTAATCATTAATCATTAAACAATTAAATAATTAAATAATTAATTAATACAAATATCTCAAATATATGTATTACATTTACTTTAAATATCTCAAATACATATATTAAGGATATATGTCAAATACTTTCATTTAGCAATTTATTAATGTGTATTTAATAATATCATATATTAAATACAAATACACATTAATTAGGAAATGACGTTTCGGCCCATTTGCATGTATTTTTCATTTCACGTTTAAACGATTTATAAATAATCATTATTATTCATAAAAGTTGCCCTAGTGCTCTACGAGTATATTTCATTAGTGAGACTCTCTAGATTCATGTATATCTGTCACAAAATCCAATTTCATGTTCATAATTTATCCACCCGTAAATTATGACGACCACGGATAAACTAGCTGAATCATACAGGTCGAGGTCATTGCATACGTATAATCCCCCCGTCACAGGTATCCGGATAATACCAGAGATATAGATGTAAACGTCAAATCTTTATAGGTATTATCCGTCGACGTATCTATTAGCAATCTCTAAATAACATTCGGAACTTACTTCCGAAGTATATTGTGGCCACAGATTTAACAGACTGCTAATTATATATGGACTACATATGCTTTGTACACATAACTGACGGATCTTATCTCGACACACAGAGGATATCCTGAGGATCTGTCCATACCCAACGAACAGGCGGAGGTCTGATCTAAATAGATCGGTGACGTGACTGCCATCCAAGTGTGGATGATGTCTCATACATCCACATTGGTATCTCAAGTCGAAGGACCACTATGCTACTCAACCCGAGAAGATTCTTATTGACGTTGGTGTACCATCCATTAAGAATCTTCGGTGAGCCGTTCAGTGTTTATACACTATAAACACCTACACGTCTATACGAGTCTCTCCAGACTCATGGTTCATTGGGATAAACCATCGGACCAAGTCTCGATATACGACATGTACTGGTCTCAACGGATTTGACTAACCGACTCGTGTTAGCAAATCTTGACTAGGAACAATATTTGATAATATATATATAACAGTGACACTTCCCAATGTCAATTACAAACTAACTTTGTAACTGTGTATTGCATTATATATTATCGGGCCTTTGTCTAATATATACATATCACTAAACCACATTTAGTTTCAATCTAATTGTAATCAGATCGAATACGTATATAAAAACAAGAGGTGCAACCATAAATAAGTAATATTATGGAAAAAGGGGATGTTCGTATTCATGAATCAGACATAAATACGGTCCGGATTGGCGCTCTGAGCACCAACCCCAACAACATGTTACTATAACTTCTGACTTGTGTAGGCACGTAATCCATCCTCCAACATCTCTAACAAATTCATAAAGAACTTAGCAAAAGGGCCGTTACGAAAAGTGAAAACATTCCCGGTATATTACGTGAATGGGTATAAGTTTCACACGGAATAACACGGTTCAGATAGAGCAACAATGAATAGCAGTGTCTGCATTAAGTGATCTAACAATAGTGCAACTGAGACAGATTATTACGGCGTGTTAATGGAAGTTGTTCAGTTAGAGTTTCATGCATTACCGGTTAAAAGAACGGTATTATTGAAGTGCAAATGGTTTGATCTGACTGAGAGTGTTGGTACACGAATTCACGAGCAATACAAACTTGTAGATGTGCATCATAAAATGAGTTATCGAAAATATGATCTGTTTATTATGGCAGGGCAAGTGTTTTACACCACTTATCCAACCGTATAGAAAAATCCAAGCGATTGGTGGTCTGTGTCTAAATTAAAAGCTCGTGTTGTTGTTGAAGTTTCAGAACAATTTTTCACAACCTCGATGTCATGTGGAGTTGCGTTTCAAGAGGATGTTGTAGAAATGCAAGCAATAGAAATTGTGGCAGAGGCTGAACCTCAACGATTAATTGGTGAAGACGACAATTATATCGATATTAAGGACATGGATATTGAGGAAGACGGTGAGCCAGAAATAGAAATAGAATCAGATGAAGAATTGGAGGAAAACGACGAAGATGAAAAATTTGATGATCCTGACAACGAGTAGTTTATTAAATTAATAATAAGCGACAATAGCTTTTTTGGATTCCTCATAATGTATTTTATTAGCATTTTTGTTCGTTGGCATTGGCTGGTATAAAATATAACCTCTCTAAACTGTTATTTTGATATGCTTGTTAGGTTGGTGTAACTTTAACTTCACAACGTCATTAAATTTTTTTTCCAACCTCTGCAGCAGCTGCTGCATATTGCAGCTGCTGCATATTGCAGCAGAGCTTGGAAAAAAAATTTAAAAAAACTGCAATTAAAGTGTTGTTTTTCTTTGTAGAAGCAATTTATTACTAGTTTTAGTAATTGGTGTTTCATGTGATGAGTCATGAATTTGCGTTCAAGCCGAAATTTGAGTTTGCTATGAAAAATAATGAATCGGTAACTAACATAGTGGATGCAAAAATAACTTAAAAGGTTTAAAGTTTGATGTGATTAAGTGTTGGATTGTTAATCACTAAAATAAAGTGCTATTAAAACTAATTAATATGATGCTTGTAAAATGTGAGGAATACTGTGAAGATTATGACAAGGGTATTTATTTTCTTTTTAGTTGGAAAATGGACTTTTGGTATATTATTAAATATGTATATTGATTATAGATATGGTACGGGGAGGACAGTCAGCTGGCCGAGGACGAGGAGTTGAGCGGTCATGCCAAAGGTCCTCATCACATTCCACACCAGAGGACGATAGACCCTCTGCAGTCCCAACTACCCCTATTTCTACTACCCAGACACCAGCAGGATCGACTTCAGCTGGATCATCCCAAGCAGCACAAAGTTTAATGAGTTGTACCAAACTTATGATTATAATTGCTACTCATGATCAGTATGATTTCCGAAAGTTTATATTATTATTATTATTGTAATTGTTGTTGTTGTCGTTGTTGGTATTATTAATAATATTATTATTTATTTATTTTTATTATTATTAAAAAAATCTAAATATTTATTTACTATTTTATACGGAGGTTCATACCTTCGGCCTCTCGCAGGATAGAAGAAATATTTAAGGAGAAATTTGCAGAGGAGGGCACGCAGTGGACTAAAGTGTCTAAAGAAATAAAAGAGTACCATTGAGATGAATTTCAGGTATATTATTATTATATGTAATGTATTATTTGTCGTTGTTGATTACAAATTATTTATTCAAAATCTTTTACTTTTTACAGAAATTTTATCAGTGGGATTCTGTGTATGCGGTCGCTGTTAGGACTACATGGAATAATGTGTGTCAGAATCGGTATAACGATAAACTCTGTAAATGGTGCTATAAATATAAAGAATGAGGGAAGCCACTCTGCGTTCCAGATAATGTTTGGAACAAATGGCAGAAGTATTGAAGTAGTACAATGTTTAAATTAAAATCTCAGCAAGCATCAAAAAATAGAAACACTGAGAATGGTGGAGAAGGATCGGGTGTTTCTAAACACACCGGTGGCTTGAGGTCTACCATTCAACATTCTATTGATATGGTTAGATTTTTTAAACATGCTAGCATTTTTTATTACTTTTATTATTCTAATTTAATAATTTTTTATTTTTTAAATAGGAATCTCAGTTAGGATATGCACCCACATGCTATGAGGTTTTTAAGCATATGCACACAAAGAATGATGATACTTTTATTGACAAGAGATCAAGCGACATTAATGTAAATTTTTGTTTATAAATGATATATTTTTAATTTGTTCTTTTCAAAATCATTTTTGCTTTCTTATATATATTTATTATTAATGGTAGGCTGCTGTGGAGCAAATGGCAGCGATTGCATCTCAGTTATCAGAGGAGTCTGGTGAGCCAGCTGAGACTCAGCTTGACACAATCTCCTATACTTAGATGTGGTTGGAGTGGATACTAAGAAGCGACGAGTGTACGGTCTCGGCTCTCTTGCATCGCTTTCATATCCGGATTCATTACGCAGCTAAGGTAGATCACACTTCAGAACGACTTTTGATGATACATTTGAGCAGCGGGTACAAGAGCGAGTTATGATTGAAATACAGACTATACAACAACGACTGGATTAAGAGATACACCGCCGAGAGGAAGAGCAAAAGAAGAGAAATGAAGAAGTGTTTGATCTCAAACAGAAGATGGCAGAAATGGAGCGGTATTTTCAAATGATGAGAAACTTGAGTTCACAGCCTTCCTCTTCAGGTCCACCTGATCCTCTGACTGATTGTGAGCAGAGAGATAAGGAGAATTAAGTTATATGTATTTATTTCATGTTGTACTTTTTTACACATAACTTTTATGTAATAAAATTTTTATTTTAATATTTGTTGTGTTTATTTTATAATTTAAGTAATTATAATATATTTATTTTATAATTTTACTCATATTAATATTGTTTAAAATAAATTTAATTTCTTTAAGAATTTAAAAAAAATACAATTTTATTAAAAAAACATTTATAAATTCATTTGCTACTAATTAGCGACGGAAATTTCCGTCGCTAAATGGAGACGGACATTTCTGTCGCTAAATAGCGACGGACATTTCCGTCGCTAATTTGCGACGGATATTCACGTCGCTAGATTGCGACGGACATGTCCGTCCCTATTTTGCGGCGAACATGTCCGTCTCTATTTAGCGACGGAATTGTCTATCCCTATTTAGCGACGGAATTGTACGTCGCCAAATAGCGACGGAATTAATTCCGTAGCAATTTATAGCGACGGAAATTTTAATAAAATTTATGTCGCTATATACTTTGCGACTAGTAAAACAGAGACGGAAAAATTTCGTCTCTGTTCCGTCGCTAAAGTCTAATAGCGACGGATTAGAGACGTATATTTCCATCCCTAATTCGCATTTTTCTTGCAGTGGTGAATACTTCAAAGAATATAAAATAGAAAGCTTATAAGATAGAACAAGGGTGGGTCGGTCAGTCGAGCGCTTGTGTAGAGAGGTCGGTCCAACCTGACCACATAATAAAATCTTCATTTTCTTTGTGTCCGTTGACGTAAGTTGGATCCATTTCACCGAACCACGTTAAACCCTTTGTTTGTTGTGTGTTTTCTTAACTCTTGCTAAGTTTGTATTTGGCCCCCAAAACCAAACAAATTCGCAGTTGAGAGGAGATTGTTTGAGGAGTATTCTTCCAGAACTACCATTGGAACGAAAATCGACCGTCAACATTATTAATTAGACGAATCATATATGAATATTGACATTTCATTAAAATAGATAATACTTTTGTGTGAACAAGATCGTAGGACTCGATACATTAAAATGGATACATGAATACTTTTTATATCCGATAAATTAACAAAATTGATATAAATATTGACAATCTTATATCATATCGAACCATTATCATCCCCAATGCAAGTGTTGTTGCTTTTATTGCGTGTTGAGTCGAGTATCCATCTTTATATGAATTGAATTTTGTCAATGAACATTATTATCATTAATTTTATTTTATTTTTTCAAATTTATGGCCTCTTACATATTTTGTAACACCAAATTAAAGTTGTATATTGTTGTAAGATAAAACAAGAACTTAATATAATATTATAACCGACAATCAAGAATTTTATTTTTTTAAGAGAGTGCGTTGTTTTGTAAGAGTTTGGAACAACTATGAGTTTTACATGCTCCGCTTAAACCTGAAAGGGGTGATTTGGCGACATGATTTTCAACGATTTCAAAAAAAAAAATAGTAATAAAACATATCTTACTATATAATAAAGATATATTGCACAATGTTGCACAACCATCATTTTTTATTGCTATAAATCCTCAAGAAAGTTTTGTAATATGAACGATAATTTTCTTGATTCAATATTCATATTCTTAAAAGTGACGATCATCGCTATCTTAATTTATCATTAAAGTCGAATATTCAAGTATTAATATTTTTTTAAAGTTGTTTTGTAATATCTTTCGTCGCTTAGAATTGAGCTTATAATATATTTATATGTAGTTGATTATCCTTAACTATCATGAGATTTATGGCTTGGATTAGTGACAAGAACAAAGCCGTGAGGTCTAGGATTTGAGTTTGCAATCCATAATATATATTTTGTATCAAAATGAACAATATCATGCTAATTGGGCTAATCACCACCTTGTGAGTGTCATATAGTGCTAATTATTGGATCAATCGCTACATATTTCAAGTTTTATAATTTGTAGTACGGAAAAAAAAATTTCATTGTGAGAATAAATCTCTCTTTTTTTATTTTAGATTTTAGACTTACCTTCAAATGTATACACAAGTCCAGCAATAACTTGCCCAAAAGAGATATGATTTTGTGGTAAAAGACTTATAATTTGGTTGACAAGTCCCAAGTTCGAGTCCAGAGATATATTTTTTGTAAGAGCCTGAGGTAGTTGGGGTTTTACCTACTTTTCTTAAATCTGGATCGGGTAATTTGACGATGGAGTTTCCAACATTTCAAAAAAAAAAAAGGTCCAGCAATAACTCTAACACCCTCACAGTCTATAATTTCATGATTCTTCCTGTATACATACATTTATGTGGTAAATAGCATAGTCGGCTTACCCTCGGCCAACTTAGGTGTCTCACTCCAAACACAAGACCCCATAAAAAATTATATGTATATATTTAAGTTATTTCAAAATTATTATTATTTTTTATGTGAAAAATTAACAAAATTTCTCTAATTGATTAGTAAATTGTAGTATAGAATTATTGAAATTATTATATTTTATTAAATATTTACCTAAATCTTTTTATTTTCCAAACAAATAATATGATTATTTTTTTTTTCTAAAAATATATCTAATTTAATAGGACATCGTTAAACTTTTTCATTTAAGACTGCAAAAAAACTTGAGCCACCCCAAATATAGAGTGAGAGGAAAAATCATAGGCATGCAATTGAGAGTGCCCAAGATAATGTAAAATACATAATGGGCAACAAATATAAGATGTCATCTTCCGTGATGCTAAGCGACGGTAGTCTTCGTTAAATCTGAAATTTTTTTTTTTAAATTATATAAATTAATGGAAAGTTTAATTTTTTTAATAAGATAATTTTAATTTACTCTCATTAAAATAAAGAATATGTATCATTTTATATAAGAATCAAACTTTATCTTTATTAAATCAATATTATGAGCAAATCACTAATCATTCAAAAAAAGTAACACTGGTTAGGACTTAGGCATGTATAGGTACAGCTAGCTATTAAAAACGGGCAAGGAAGCTTCAATAATTCACTTTGATATGTTTTTTTTTTTTTGGCCTTTTCAAAATCACAATGATGATTTAAGCACTCTTAGCGGCATCAAATTCATTGCCATAATTTAATAAATAAAGTCTATTGGTAAGATTAATCTTTAAAGGTGTGTGATTAGATTTATTGATTATAATTAGAAAGAGAGACTTTTTCCAAAACAAGAAAAGAATTTATATGTAAAAAATGACGATCGTTGGTTAGATTCTCTCTGAGTGGAAGTTTCATCTATCAGGTTTGATTTTAAGCCAAAAACACAGATTCAATTCAGGTGGGATGGCACTGATTTGCACTAAATTTTAAGGCTTTATTCGAGTTTTTATATTAAAATTAGAGTATCTTTAATAAGATTTTTTACATGATTTTTTATATTTATCTAAAAATGATATCATTTTTAATTTAGAGAGTCATGTAGGAGAATTTATTCCAATAATATTCCTATATATCTTCTATATACATCATATATAATATAAAATATTTTATTATACAATGTCATTTTTTATGATAATATTAATTGTTGTATAAAATATCTCCTAAATTTAGAGAGTGTGGTCACCGAAATTTTAAATAGAATTGGAGTGGGGTTCTGTAGGATACTAAATCCTAACTCACTCACTATATTTATGTTATGACGTGCATTTTCCGTGTCTTTGAGATGCTCTTATACATTTAAATTTTAATTTTTTCTTAAATTTAGTGACCTCTAATTTTAGGTTAATCTTAGGACCATAACCTGCAAGATGTTTCCATGACCACCTCAAAATTCATGCGTAGAATAATTTGTGGTTTGGTACATGTGCATGTGATATTGTGATAAGAAGCTTTAGTGATATAATCTTGGCTTAGTTTCGTCTGTGTAGATTAATCTTGTTTCTCTAAATTAATGGATCTATCTGTCACTCTTCACTTTTATCCTCATGCATGCTAAACTACACCATTTTTTTCTTTTTGGATTTTTCTAGGCTATTAGCTATTGAGTAATGAGTGCTTTAAGAACTTGAAGACAAAATATACTTCTTTTTTTTAATAGTTGGAACCTACCGTCAAATCACTCATTCCAGATTTAAGCGGAGCAGATAAATCCTCCAACTGTCTCAGGCTCTTACAAGAGATGTACTACTTGGATTCGAACTCATGACCTCAATGTGAGATTCCGAACCCTACACCTCCAAACCACCCATAACGACAAAAAATATATACTTATTTTAGGCAATTTTACGCTCACACCATCTTTTTCTTTATATTATGTATCAAGGGGGCTCTCGGGTTTCTATAAGATGTGGTTTACAAGTATTATTTGCAAATTTGGATAAACACTGAATTGGATTGGATTGTACCAAGTATTTTATACCATGCGTACATTTATAAGAATAGATTATTAAAATTAAATTACATATAAATTTGTTATCAAATAGTTATTGATCATAACACACACACGTGTGTGTGTATATATATATATATATATATATTTATTTATTTATACACACATTTTGTAAGGCAATGTTCCGTTGACATCATCTTTTTCTTTATATTATTTACCAAGGGAACTCTCAAGTTTCAATGAGATGTGGGTTTATATGTATTATTTGCAAATTTGAATTAGTGTTGAATTGAGTTATATTGAATATTTTATATCCATGGATAAATTTATAATAATGAATTATTAAAATTTCGTTTCATATATTTTTTTTATCAAATAGCTATCGATCATAATTTATAAAAAAAAAAATCATTAATCCATTATTTGCAACTTCGATTTTTTTGAATAAAATAAAATCGATAAAACTTGAAATATTATTGAGAAAATATTTAGTACATGATATAATGCAATTAACACACAGGACCCCAGTCACTGGACCTCAATTTTGACTTAAATTTGGGGACCATAATCGACCATATGTGTCAAGTGTAACCGCAAGGTTCTGGGGTGTCCCTCTGAAACCTCTTAGGAATGTAGCTTGCTTTTTCTTAGGAGTTGAAGGCAAGGGAAGACTCCTCGGACTACTAAATGTTATTATATATTATTACTCTTGGATGAATATTCTTGACGTCCTTACCAAAACTGACTTAACCAATGGTTATATTACACCAAGAGATATGTTTTCTTGATCTCAAAAAGTTTAGATTGCTCAATTATCTGGAGTAGAGATCCCGAAGAAATGAAATTGATAGAACCCACCTCTAAATCGTGAATGAATTAACATGATCTTAAGTTAAAAATTTAAGTGGAAATAGCCCATCATTTTTTAAAATTAAATTTGCAAAGCTTAACTTAAAGAACTACTAGATTATTCAAGGTGCCAACTAGTTTGGTTAATCTATATATCTATATATTTTAGAGGAATTTAAAGTTCTCACATCCATCCTGAAATTCTTAAACTACTCTCCTTAATTTAAAGAGAAAATATAATATTTTATTACGTTTATGGATTATTGAGAACTTAAAGATCTGAATTGATAATTTTATTAAGGTTCTTTAAAATTGTTCATGGTTTTAAATGACTGTTTTGAAGTCTTTTGGTTCCCCTTAATTAAATCCAACAAAGCGTCTTCTAAGGTACTATCCGATGGCAGCAACAATCGCCACCATTACAATGTAATTCGGGCTTAATTTTTTTATTATAATTATAATTATTATTTTTCAAATAAGCAGATGTTGGAGCCTACGAAAGTTTAGTTGGTGGAAGGCGACGAGATCTTAGTATTGAGTTTTCTCAGACGCTTCCGTCTAGGTTGGGAGCTTTGGGAGTCAATATTGGATAGTCATCAACGAGTGTGGTTTGATAATAAAGAGTTTAGAATTTGATTGTCTTGTCTTGAATTCCAATATAGAGGAGATGATACATTTCTTGGAAGACTCTAGGACAGTTGAAGGTTTTATCTGCTCCGCTTAAGCGCCCAAATCGGATGATTTAGTGGCATAATTTCTAACGTTTCCCAAAAAAAGGATACTGAATGATAAAATGAAAGGCTTTTACAGAAGGTAACTGATTTAAATTTTTACTATTATGAATAAGAAAAGGGAAATTTAGCAAAACTAGCCAATTTTTTTTTTATCATTTGTCAAAATAAAACACAATATTTGAGTTTTTCCAAAATGACAATTTTCTCCGAAGTTTAGAATTTAAATTTTTTTTATTTGAAACTTCGGATCTCTTGTTTGTCTGGTTTTGTTATATAATATTTCCTTTATATATATATATATATTAATAAAATAAATTTTATTTATTTTTGATTTATTTTTTTTGACTAATTTTGATAAATTGTGTTTGTTTTTGTTTTGTTGGGATATATATATATAAACTACATATCATCAATAAATGTTATACAATACATCATCAAGCCTAATATCTCTCTGAGCTGACATCATTCTCAAAAGCTCTAATGTCTCCTCTACTGATCGCTCGATTCTCTTATATCACTACTCGATCATTGTCTGACCCTCATCTATCGCAATCACGCGGTCACGTAACAAAATGACTAATGGATCACCTGGATGATGAGAAGCGTGAGATGAGCCAACACGAGATGGATCAGCGCCATCAGTGCCTACTGGAGGATGACCAACACAAAGCCATCACAGGTTGATTATGTTGCTGGTGATCCTCCAGTAGGCTATGATGGCGCTGGCCATCCTCCAATATGCTCCAATGGCACTGACCATAGTTAACTATTTTATATATATACACATGTTATTTTGTTTACATATAAGTTCCAAAAGCAAAATAATAATAATAATAATAATAATAATAACAAAATTAGTCCAAAAAATAAATCATAAATAAATAAAAGTTATTTTAATATATATAAAGGAAATATTTTATAAAAAAAAACTAGCCAAACGAACTTCGGATATCCGAAGTCATAACCTCGGATATTCGATGTCATACTTCGGATATCCGAAGTTTCAAAAAAAAAGAAAGAACATCGGTGAAGAGAATTTGGATTCTCCGATGTCTTCTACGGAGAAAATGATCATTGTGGTTCATTTTGGTAAATAACAAATTTTTTTTTTGTTTATGTGCCTAATTTTACTAAATTCAGTAAGAAAAAAAGAAGACTAATATTGAATATTAAAATTATATAAATTTAATTGATATTTGCGGAGATATGATCATAAGGCAACATCGACAGATGATGCTTACCAATGGATTTATTATGATCAAAGCCGATGCAATTAGTATAAATCATCATCCCTATCGAAACCACTCATTTCACTGTCTGTAATCTCGGTTAATTTTAATGCTGAACCAAAGACTGAAATTAAATCTCTGTATAACCCAACTCTTGAAAAAAATAAATGTTGTTGTTATACAAGCTATGTTTCATACTTTAATTTTTAGGTTTGAAAAAGAAATTCCAATTAAGTAGAGTTGGGCCAATGAACGTGAGAGTCCATTCACTTGCACAAAACAAATGGTCCATTTCGTATATGAGAATATTTAAACTTGGGCTTAATTGGAAAATTTCACAACTGGTACAAGCTTTCCCTTTTCTTTTAGTTTTCTGTCGAAATTATTACTTGTATCCCAGTGCCACTGGCGGAGTTTTCGGATTTTGTATAGTCAGATTCGTGCGACACTTGTCAACGCTCTCATCTCTAGTTCATCAAATCAGCATTCTCTACGTGTATGAATCTCGAGTTTGAAATGTTTACGCAAAAATCTAATGGTAAGTTGCGAAAGCTAACATGCACCATCATAGCACACAAATACTGTAGCACAAAATAGCAACCACATGCTGATTCGAGGTAACGAGAAATTATACGAGACAACCGGATATGAAAATCAAGCATTTCATATACTAATAACAAGTTCATTACATGATCATTATTACATAAACAACTATATAAGGGTGAGACGGTTCACATATTAGGCCCTTACATCACCAATATTCAAAACCCTTGTCAAAACTCAACAAGTCATTTCTTTAAATAGGATTGAAAGATATTGCACATGTGTTACAAGAAAAATGCACATGGTGTTTAAATCGTCACATCCTCCTAAAATACAAATACAAGAAAATTTTTGAGGGAGTTATTAGCGACTAATGATAGCCTAATATAAACAGCCACATGCCGGTTCGGCCCCATTTATGATTTATTACATATTAGAAATTAGGAGTAGGCAAAATATCCGAAATCGAAAATATTGGTTCGATTTTTTGAATTATATTTGAGTTAAACCGATTGGTTCAGTTCGGTTTGAATCGTGAACCAATCGGTTTATAAAATTGTGAATCGAATAAACCGAACCATTCAGTTTGAGGTTAATTCTTCTAAAAATTGATTTGGTTCAATTGTGAACCGAACCGAACTAAATCGGTTCGATTTTAACTATTTTTTTTACTTCGAATCTTAAGTTTTTGAACTATTCAAATTTCAATTCGATTCAATCCAAAATCGAACCGAACCGACATTTGTCCACCCTTATTAAAAACTTCGATACACTTTCTCGACACAAATTAACACGAGATGAAGAGATAAGGTTGGAACATCAACCATCAAATCAACTCCCCCACCAATCGCGTGTCAACAACCGGCCCCACAATCAACGGCCTAGATTTGCCCACCCTCTGCCTCACAAATGCTAATCATCCAGAACTTTCTAGAACTTTTTAGCCTAGATTTTCTGACCCCACATATTACAAGTGGCAGAAGCTTCGGAAGAATTTCAGAAGAACCCGCCACATAACACTAGTCACTTTATCTGGAACCTTCGCTTTTGAACAGATTACTAAAACTCAACTCCATTATAATCCCAAATTCTCTCGCCAACCTAACACACAAATCTTCTATAACGCCCCTCGAGATTTTTAACTGCAAAATTACAACCAAGTCCAAAAACAACTCACAGAAATACTTCTTATTATGGAGGGAGTAAGCGTGAAAGAAGAAGAGACGGTGACGTACGCAGCAAAAACAGCTGCTGGCTCTGCGTCTGCGTCGTCGTCGTCGTCATCTTCGAGCTTTTCGCCGCAGCCAATGGAGGGTTTGCATGATGTGGGTCCGCCTCCGTTTCTGACGAAAACATACGAAATGGTGGAGGATCCATCAACGGACTCGATTGTTTCATGGAGCAGCGCTCGTAACAGCTTCGTTGTGTGGGACTCTCACCAGTTATCTACTACTTTGCTTCCGAGATACTTCAAGCACAGTAATTTTTCTAGCTTCATTCGCCAGCTCAACACGTATGTAAGTATGCAAATTCAAAATATGATCTCTATTTTGATTTTGTTTTATTAGTTTATATGTTCTTGCTGAATTTGTTATGGGTTGCCTACAACCTGTTTGATATATGTTCTCCGTATCAGATGGTAAAATTTAGACGTTTTTCATCAATGGGGTTATGATGGTTTGAAATGAACTCGGATTAGTATCACGTTCTAATTGTATTGTCTTTTTTTCTTTTTTGGGGTTCATGAAATTTTGAATTGTAATAAGGAGTTTACACGTGTGGGTTCAGCTACTTGCTGTCTGTCACAAGTAGATGATTTCAGTGCTTTCTACTAAAATTTGTTTTTAAATCTTATTTTATAATCGGACAAGAGTTAAATAATCACTCTGTTTTGTTATGTTAATATGGGGTCCAATGATTTCTGTTTTAATGGAGATTTATTTTCTATTTTCTTGTGTGTGTACGTGCGACACAATTTATACACGACAAATGCTAATCCGGGCATTAATAGTTTATTCCCTCTGCTCTTTGGGCGATTTTATTGAGGGTTTAGGTCCCTTTTCTCCATTTTCGAAAGTTTCTAATAATTTAATGTTGCAATGCGATGCAGGGTTTTAGAAAGGTTGATCCTGATAGATGGGAATTTGCCAATGAAGGATTTTTGGGAGGGCAGAAGCATCTTCTAAAGACAATCAAAAGAAGAAGACATGTCTCACAGAGTATGCAACAACAAGGAGGAGCTTTTCTCGAGTTGGGACAATATGGATTGGATGGTGAGCTTGAAATTGAAAGATTGAAGAGGGACCGGAATGTATTGATGACAGAAATTGTCAAGTTAAGGCAACATCAACAGCAATCAAGAGATAAAGTCAGTGCAATGGAGAGTAGGTTACTAAGCACAGAAAAGAAGCAACAGCACATGATGACATTCCTTGCGAAAATACTGAGCAAGCCATCATTTGTCCAGCAATTAGCTCAGAGGAATGCACACAGAAGAGAACTGGGAGGTGTTGAAATTGGGAGAAAGCGGAGACTATCGGCCAGACCAAGCATGGAGAACTTACAAGAAGAAACAATTTGCATGGCACCTACAGGACTGGAAAGTGGTCAACCCTTAGGTTACACAGTCCAAGATCAAAATGAATTGACTACCATGGAAGCTGAGATAGAGACGTTTTTTTCTTCTCCCATGGACAACGAGTCAAGCAGTGATATCGATAACCCGATTGCTGGTTCAATACCCACCACAAGTGGTGGCAATTTCAGTAGTGTCAACGAGACAATATGGGAGGATTTGTTGGCTGATGATCTGATTGCTGGCAATCCAGAAGAAGTGGGGGTGAATGATCACTCAGAAGCTGAGGTGGAAGTGGAGGATTTGATTGAAACTTATACGGATTGGGGTGAGGATTTGCAGGACCTAGTAGATCAGATTGGCTATCTCAGGTCAAAACCATGACAGACAAAATTGCTGTGCAGGATTGGTTTATGATTTCTCTAGGCCGAGTTGGTCTCTGCAACTCCATTCCTGTTTCTTGTAATGGTATGCTTATATATTTCTTCTTTGGTGATTTATGTTGCCCCAAATGTGTATTTTTACTAATGATAAAAAGCACATGGTTTTTCATACAGCTGGGAGTGGAGAAGTTGCAAAGAGGCCAACAACATTGTTCCTGTTCTTCTGTATCCTTTAGCGATTATATACTCGCAATTCTTTTTGCAATGTCTAATGTTTCACTTTTTAATCCTTCACACCACTTTGATGTTTTGTATATTCTTGCCACATTTTGCAGGCGGACAAGCCAACTGAGGCGGCGTTTCAACCTGTGATTAAGTTCAGAGATGATGTTCCCGTTTCTGCTGCTTGACCTGGCGTTTCAACCTGTGATTAATTTCAGAGATGATGTTCCCGTTTCTGCTGCTTGACCTGTTTGCACTCACAACTTTAGCTATTTTTCACTCCGATATGTATACGTCAAACAGCTTGTGAAATATTTCTGTTGTGTTCAAACATCTCTTCATTGTTCTTGACTTCTCAGGTCTTCTAGAATATTAAGTTATTTTCTCTGTTTCATGAATCATATGATCCACAGATTGAGGCTTCAAATTCGATCATGTTAAAGACCAAAGACTAAGCCCCAAATCCATTTTGTAGTTGCATACAATATAAACTTCATTTTTGTGGGTGATTACACAATATTATATTATCTTCAACGATCACAATGAAACAAACAAGTATATATTTTTTTGTCTAAAATAATAAACAAACGATGAACAGCAATTGCTCAAAAAGATGCTTACTAAAATCTCTGCTTCCATTTCAACATCAATGAATAATAAATACACAACTCTGTCAATCCAAGAACTAGAACACACTCATTAACATTGCTTTGGTGAATGAAATTCTTGGAAGATTTTTGATGAACAAGGAATGGTTATCAACTCTTCACGGGAAATCGTCTCGTGCAACAGAAACGCAATTAGGCCCTGGATTAAACTTGAAATTTTTTTTTCTGTTCTTTCTTTTCCTTCACCACCGAACTGGACAATAGCAAATTGTTGTGTTGTGATTCTCTGATGACTGTAGAGTGTATTTAAAGGAAAAATCGAAACTCTATTACTACAAGAATAGAATTACAAAGTATTAACACTTTACAAAAAACCTTCACTCTAACACTCTAAGCTCTCTAACACTCTAAGCTTAAGAATAAGCCATGTATTTATAGCTAAGATTTGGCTTACATTTTCAATACTTCTACATTGTTTTCCACCATTCACTCCCTAATTTCATGGCAATTTCAATCACCACCGAAAGTTGTCTTGGCAGCTTCTGTTTTGCATGGCAGCAACTCATGGTAGTTGGATGATGCATGGGAAGCTTCTAATCATTGCCATGCTGCTGGACTTTACAATTCTCCCCCTCCAGCTGTGCATTCGAAAACAATCGTCATTTGACAGCTATCCCGGCTATGTCTCTGCACAGCTCTAGCTTGTCCTGAGTAACCACATTTGTTAACATGTCGTCTGGATTCTCATTTGTATGAATCTTCACTAGTTTCAGCAGTTGTTGATCCATTACTTCGTGTATCCAATGATAACGAATATCAATGTGCTTCGTCCGGGAATGATACATTGAGTTCTTGCTCACGTCCAGAGCACTCTGACTGTCACAATGTATCTTGTATTTTGCCTGTTTGATCCCTAATTCTTGGAGAAAACGCTTTAGCCACAACATTTCCTTTCCTACCTTCCACCTCAGCTATAGCAATGTACTAGCTTCTGTTGTGGATAATGCAATACACATCTGCAATATTGACTGCCATGATACAGCTCTCCCTGCAAAAGTGTAGATGAAACCTGATGTAGATTTCCTACCATCAAGATCTCATGCCATATCTGAATCTGTATATGTTGGGGTTTTGGCGCGCCCAGCAGCGGAAGCGCGCGGTTCAGGTGAAATCGTAATTTTAAATTTTTTTTAAATTACTGAATAAATTATTCAATATCCAATATGAATAATTCATTCATATTTCACCTAAACATATTTATTAGATATCAAATAGTGACATAAATAGTTAAGAAACATCGCGAAACTTTTACGAAAATATTTTTCCGCAAAATGGCATAAAACGTGTTTTTGACCGAACCGACTACCCAATGTACTTGAGGGCTGCCCAGGTCAACCCCAACAGTACTGGGGCAGTTCATGGGCTGCCCGAATAGTGTCCAATTCACTGTTTGGGCAGCCATCACCCGGTTCGCTCAAAAGTCAACCGGTAACGCCGTTTTCGCATATTTCAACTCTGAAACAGTTTCCGGGCAATTGTTCCAACACCCAAAACACATCCAATACATCTATATGACATAATTTTCATCACCATAAAACAGTTTTTTTCCAGATCTGATCCAGAAAACAAAAATATCATTTTTTCATGCTTTAATCCAACTTTATCAACATTAATCACAATACCAATCCAAGCCACTACCAATGAAGCACCCAAGAATAATTCTAGGCATTACAAGAGTGATCATAACACTCTAGAATGACAACATATCATCAAATGATCAAATTGAACTAATATTACAATAATATCATTCAAACTTTCTTTACATATGCATATAGCCTCCAAATCCATCACCTAAAGTAAAAAGCCCCAATTTATAAGAAAGTAGAAAATCCTAGAACAATTCTAGATATTCAAGAACAAGAAAAAAACTTTCTAAGCTTAGGGATATTGAAGATTACCTTTGAATCTCCGTGTTTACTTAAGCTTTTTCTTGATTTTCTTCACTTTCTTCTTTGATTCATCAAACAAACATGTTGAGAGCCTTTTTTAGGAAGTATTTCGGCCATGGAGGATGAATGAAAGAGAAAACAAAATTTTCTAACTTAAAAACAAGCCAAAACCGACCTAGGAGGGTAATTTGTCATTTTTTTTCCCAATTTAATTCAATTAATAAAATTAAGCTTTATGTTAGCAAATCAAATTTGCACACCTTAAGCTTAATTAATACATGCCACATGTAACCAATAATAATTAAACATTTTTCATAACAATTATGAAAAAGAATATCATTTAATTATTCAAATATTTAACATTTAAATATATAAATAATTAATTAATATAATTATTAATATATATGTATTTTTATTTACATTAAATAACAAATACATATATTAATGACATGTGTCAAAGTCTCATTTGACAATTAATTAATATGTATCAAATCAAATTTTGTATCAAATACAAATACACATGAATTATTAATTGACCAAAAATTACCATAATGCATGTGTTTTCGTTTAACCGTTTAAACGATTCGAATTAACTCATTTAATCCGATTAAGTATTATGAATAATCTATATTATTCATAATGCGTTGCCCAAGTGCTCAACGAGTACACTTCATATTGTGGGACTTTCTAAGTTTAGGTTTATTCGTCACGAAATCCAATTTCGTGTCCACAATTCACCCACTCATAAATTATGACGACCACAGATAATCTCGCTAAACTATGCAAGTCGAGGTCATTACATACGTACAATCCCTCCGTCACAGGCTATCCATATTATACATGGGATATAAATAAGAACGTCAAATCCTTATGGTATAATATAGTCGATTTTTAAATTTACGATCTCTAAATAACACTCGGAACTCGCTTCCGAAGTTATACCACAACCATAGATTTACTAGATCACAGACACGTGTAGGATACCTATGCCCTGTACACAGGGTTGGCGGATTCTATCTTGATACACACTGGATATCATGAACATCAGTCCAAACCCAATGAACATGCATAGGTCTGATCTAAATAGACCGGTAACGTGATTGCCATCAAAGTGTGGATTTACTAGATCGCAAACACGTGTAGGATACCTATGCCCTGTACACAGGACTGACAGGTTCTATCTTGAGCATTAGTCCACTCCCAACGAACAGGCGGAAGTCTGATCTAAATAGATCGGTGATGTGACTGCCATCAAAGTGTGGAGGATAACTCATATATCCACTGTGGTATCTCAAGTCGAAGTACCACTATGCTTGCTCAACTCGAGAACATTCATATTGACGTTGGTGTATCATCTATTAGGAAATCTTCAGTGAGTCGTTCAATGTTTATCAAATAAACACCTACATGTCTATACGAGTCTCCCAAGACTCATGGTTCATTGGGATAAACCATCAGACCAAGTCATGATATACAACATGTACTGGTCTCAGTGGATTTTACTAACTGACCCGTGTTAGTAAATCTTGACCATGAACTTTATTTAAGGATATACAACTTATAGTGACGCTTCGCAATGTCAATTACAGCCTACGTTGTAACTGCGCACTACATTATAAATCATAGGGTCTTTGTCAAATATACACGTATCACTAAATCATATTTAGTTTCAATCTAATCATAATTAGATATCTAATCGTAATTAGATCGAATATGTATATAAAAGACAATAGGTGCTACCATTAAATAAGTAATATTATGGAAAAAGACATTGTTCGTATTCATGAATCAGACAAATACGATCCGGATTGGCACTCCGAGCACCAACCCTAACAATTTCTCCCACTTGCTCTAGTGCCAATCCACGGTATCATATACACATCTAAATATGTATCACATACTCATGGCCCTCAAGAGCTCACATAGCACTCAAAAGGTAGGCAACAACAAGTAAGCCCGCTATTACAAATTGAGTCTGTCCAACAAACCCAATTGTTTTCCTTAGCCAACATCATTCATATTTTGTAGAACCCAAGTTCTACATCAATATGACTCAGATGCGACATCAATATTGTGCTACAGCTACTGAGTTGTCTATGTATTTAGGGATCAAATCCAAATACTATGCAGACAACCGCAATCATAATACTAATATCAAAACTTCTAATTTATAAGGTCACTATGTAACTTCATAAGTCAATACTTCATCAGTTACAACTAATTCTACTAATTCAGTATAATTAGTGGTGACACTCCCACTTTATCTTTTCTGACTTTATATGACATAGATTATCTAATGTCATAATTAGACTCAAAACTAATTTGATTCTAATGGTTGCAGACTATATTCTCCATGAATTAGAAACTCGTTCTTAATATCTCAAAGATCATAAAGAACATGTTTCAAGACACATCTTATGATCTACATCATATTAAAATAGCTCGTAACTATTACGATTAAATTGATATTTTTAATCGCACATAATATAATATTAATTCCGCTATCATCATATGATGCATCAGATTGACTAGACATTCTAATCAATTTCTCTTTCGACAAAGGAATCATCATTTACGAAAGATTATTATTATAAGAGACAAGAGACACACTAACTGTCAAACAATTATACTAACTGTCACACAGATAGTCTTGATGTGTCCTTTATTAGATCATATCCAATGTACGATAATGAGAGTTTCTCACAAGTCTCTTAGTTTTATATCATATATAAAACTTTATATCAAATATAACAGAGACTACTCCTACTGCTTTCACGGAGAAAAAAGATTTAGGTAAACCTTTTACCTTATAAACATCTCATTATTACATTAATAATGATAATGTCGTTATGATATATAACACTAAGAAAAAATTTATACGCTCCCACTGACCCTACTATCATATGTGTGTTCTTTATGCTTTGATAGAATTAGACAATCTGACTGTTATAAAATTAGAAAACACAGATTTCCGAAAGCTTATCTGAGTCTACAATAGATTCTATAAGCTAACTCTTCAAACAAAGAAACCACAACAAATCTCTCATTCGAAGAAACCATTCAGGAACGTCACTTTGCATTTTTTAGCCAAAATACATAGTTTAATATCAACATTAACCAACAGATCTTTAACTGTTCAATTAGTGTGACTAGAGACAAGTTTTCTCAGAATCTACAATAGATTACTGAGTATAACTTTTCTCATTGTCATACTATAAAGGTCAAACCTTTAACAAGCTCACTTTGCTTTTGCTGCGCAAACAATTTGCACATTTTATGAACGATTCATAATGAAAGCGCAATCAAGTTCCGAACTTGATCATAGTAAGCTATAAACAATCTTAGATCTATGGTTTAATGCTAACTTCTGAAATCGACATCAAATATCGCTCCCACTATAAGTTATAGGATAATTTTCTTCGATAAGAAAACAATAGAACCATCAAGTATCAAATACTTCGCAAATGATTCTGACATCTTATTGGACTTATATGGAAGCTGTCTGAGGGTATTTTCATCTTATTAATTATATAGTTCCATATATAGTTTATCACTCTCACATTTGACTTCAATAGTCAAGTCTTTTCTTCATTCATCAACATCTGATGTTACACACCAAGTAATAAAATAATTTTATTACTCGGGATCGTAGAAAAGATTTCTATCAAATAGAATACAATATACTATTAAATAGAATAAATGATAAACTTTTACTTGTACCTCCTCCGAGGCGCAAGTACTTTCAATTATATAACCATTATATAAAAGAAAGATTCAAATCTCAAACCTTTTAAGATTCAAATTTTCTACTTATACATATCATATACGTAACTGTAGAAACTAATGAAACCTTAATTAAAAAGATGAATTAATGTTACTGGAGCATATCCCCAAGAGTATTGAAAATCAAATCGGTAACACTCAATATCAAACGAATCAAATCATATAAGATTCGATTTCTCCCACTGATCAATTCCATCACGATGGAATCGTAGAAGAATAATATTGAGTAAGAATCACATGCATTAAATAACTTTAGAACTAATTGCCATAAATTCATATGTTTGATCATATCAAACATCCTTGAACAATTTAAAGACTCACGATGAATTTTAAATTATAGTTTTCAACACGTTAAATAGAATATCTTTGAACCATTCAAAATATTCTATCCGCGTTTCATCAGAAATGTATTGAAAGTTCTCGAACCATTCAAGACGTTCAATATATATTCTTTTATAAACATGTAACTAAGTCGTGACAATTCATTAACTAAGTTACGAAGTAAAGAAAACTATTCATGGCAATTTATAATTCATTAAACTATATACTTCCAAAGTATTAGTTTAATAAATCTGTGGTCCAATGACGATCATTGGTTAAATGAGATTTAATCACATCCTGAATACAATATTCATTAAATGGATAAGGATATATGGTGTGATCTTGTATCATACCATCCTTTACCATACGGAATAAGCATCTAATGCTTATGTGATAAAATCTCAAAAATCACTATTCTAAGTTATTTAGTTATCCGAATATTCTTCTTAATGTTTATCTTCTTATCAATGACACTACTAGTCATATTAAAATATGTAACAACTGTTTATATAGAACAAGAGACTATCCAATAGTCACAAATTCTGATATCAAATATAAAAAAAAATCATTAAACATTATTTTAAATAACTAGATGGGAGATCTGGTATCCAATACCTACAATTTTCGTATTGTGAGAATCGATATTCTCTATACACAACTATACACATCTACTTTCTTTAGCTTTATAATTTGCCTTCAATTATTCACAACAATTACAAATAATTGATTAGCAAACTGTGTCAAACACGTGACTTCTTAAAAGTCACTAAAGCTAAAAAACGTCATTATAAGATAAACAAATATCTATGGAGTTTTCTTAATGCAAGTCAAAAATCTCGAGACATGAACTAATACACGTCAATTCTTATCGCACAAGAAACTATTCTCTCTAGACAATTATATCCTAAAACAGATATCTATTTAGATTACTTATCGTGACTTAGAAACTAAATCACTAACCATCTTGATTTTCAAGAAAATCGGAACAACAGTTCCCGATGGTTTTGACTAATCTAACAATATCCAAGTCTACTAACATTCTAGAACATATTCTAGAAATACGCAACCATAAATGAAAACATATTCAAATAATATGCATGTAGTGGATTAGAATTTTAATTATATTAACGATATAGAATAAAGGAAAACAAACAAGCGGCAATTTCCATAATATTACACACTGCTTTAGTTATGGATTTTTAACCCAGAAGTGTCTCCCACTACTTTACGTCATACCGTAATCCCCAACGGAAAACGTGAATTCAATAATTAAATTGAATTCCATAGTGAGAGTTGGACCCCATGAATATATTTCGACTCACAGCTTTGGCACGATCTCGCCTACGTATATTCATTAGGTAGACAACTCATTGTCAATCACACTTACTGTGACTCCGGATTTTGGTCATGACCGTTTCTCGTTATGACAGCTTTGACACGTTCACAATGAGACATATTAAGACTTCACTTGCCAATGACAAACTCAAGCTACCAATGTAGTCCTGACAACTTTGGCACGTTCATGATTTCCACTTTCACTTGAATTTGTCTAGTATCAAATATACATCCGGCATGGATAAAATTGTATCAACTACACCCTCACTGCTTTGGCACTTTCTCGGATGCAGCCATAGAAAGATACCCATAAATCGTATTGACAAGACGGACCAAGAAACATGCATCTAATACATGTAACTTTAATGCCTTATTTAAGCGGGGATATTCCACAAGAAAGTTTTGCTTATATCAAATATAAATTTAAATCTAGATCAACTTCTAAACAGTTCAACTCTACCTTAGAAAACATAACTTAACTTAACATTAAATTTTCGTTACGTTTCCCGTTAGCGTAGAACCAAAATTCAAGAAATATCTAAATTAAATGCATGTGCAAACATCAAAATTGGATTATATATCATATATCTGTTGGGGTTTTGGGCTAAGGGCGCGGCGGAAGCGCAGTTTGGGCGAAATCATAATTTTAAAATTTTTTAAATTACCGAATATATTATTCAATATCAAATATGAATAATTCATTCATATTTCACATAAATATATTTATTCGATATCAAATAACGACATAAATAGTTAAGAAACGTCGCGAAACTTTTACAAAAATATTTTTCCGCAAAATGGAATAAAACATATTTTTGACCGAACCGACCACCCAATACATATGAGGGCTACCCAGGTCAGCCCCAATAGTATTAGGGCAGTTCATGGGCTGCCCAAACAGTGACAAATTCATTGTTTGGGAAGCCGTCACCTGGTTGGCTCAAAAGTCACCTGGTAACGCCGTTTTTCGCCATTTTCGTATATTTTAATTCCAAAATAATTTCCGACAATTGTTCCAACACCCAAAACACATCCAATACATTCATATGACATCATTTTCATCATCATAAATCCAGAATTTCTAGATCTGATCCAGAAGCCAAAAATGTCAATTTTTCATGCTTTAATCCAACTTTTTCAACATTAATCAAATTAATCACAACACCAATCCAAGCCACCACAATTGAAGCACCCAAAAACAATTCTAGGAATTGCAAGAGTGGTCATAACACTCTAGAATGGCAACATATCATCAAATGATCAAGTTGAACAAATATTACAATAATATCATTCAAAAACCTTCACACATGCACCAAGCCTTCAAATCCATCCTCCAAATCAAAAAGCCCCAAATTTATAGAAAAGAAGAAACCCTAGAATTAATCTAGATAATCAAGAAACAAGAAACATGCTTTCTAAGCTTAGGAACATATAGAATTACCTTTAATTCTCCTAATTCCTTAAGCCTTTTTCCTTGATTTTCTTCATTTTCATCTTGAATCATCAAGCAACAATTTGAGAGCTTTTGGAGGATATAAATTCAGCCATGCCAAGCTTGAATGAAAAAGAAAATAAAATTTTCTAATTTAAACAAGCCTTGCCGACTTTGGGGGGGTATTATGGTCATTTTTACCAATTTAATTCAATTAAATATAATAAGCTTTAATTAAATATTTGAATAATTAAATAATATTCTTTTTCATAATTCTCTCTAGAAAATTATATCCTAAAACAGATATCTATTTAGATTATTTATCGTGACTTAGAAACTAAGTCACTAACCATCTTGATTTTCAAGAAAATCGGAACAACAGTTCCCGATGGTTTTGACTAATCTAACAATATCCAAGTCTACTAACATTCTAGAACATATTCTAGAAATACGCAACCATAAATGAAGTCATAAAACATATTCAAATAATATGCATGTAGTGGATTAGAATTTTATTTCTATTAAAGATATAGAATAAAGGAAAACAAACAAGCGGCAATTTCCATAATATTACACACTGCTTTAGTTATGGATTTTTAACCCAGAAGTGTCTCTCGCTACTTTACGTCATACCGTAATCCCCAACGGAAAACGAGAATTCAATAATTAAATTGAATTCCATAGTAAGAGTTGGACCCCATGAATATATTTCGACTCACAGCTTTGGCACGATCTCGCCTACGTATATTCATTAGGTAGACAACTCATTGTCAATCACACTTACCGTGACTCCGGATTTTGGTCCTGACCGTTTCTCTTTATGACAGCTTTGACACGTTCACAAAGAGACGTATTAAGACTTCACTTGCCAATGACAAACTCAAGCTACCAATGTAGTCCTGACAGCTTTGGCACGTTCAGGATTTCCACTTTCACTTGAATTTGTCTAGTATCAAATATACATCCGGCATGGATAAAATTCTATCAACTACACTCTCAATGATTTGGCACTTTCTCGAATGCAGCCATAGAAAGATACCCATAAACCGTATTGACAAGACGGACCAAGAAACATGCATCCAATACATGTAACTTTAATGCCTTATTTAAGCGGGGATATTCCATAAGAAAGTTTTGCTTTATATCAAATATAAATTTAAATCTAGATCAACTTCTAAACAGTTCAATTCTACCTTAGAAAACATAACTTAACTTAACATTAAATTTCCGTTACGTTTCCCGTTAGCGTAGAACCAAAAATTCAAGAAATATCTAAATTACATGCATGTACAAACATCAAAATTGGATTATATATCATATATTTGTTGGGGTTTTGGGCTAAGGGCGCGACGAAAGCGCAGTTTGGGCGAAATCATAATTTTAAAATTTTTTAAATTACCGAATATATTATTCAATATCAAATATGAATAATTCATTCATATTTCACCTAAATATATTTATTCGATATCAAATAACGACATAAATAGTTAAGAAACGTCGCGAAACTTTTACGAAAATATTTTTCCGCAAAATGGAATAAAATACATTTTTGACCGAACCGACCACCCAATACACATGAGGGCTGCCTAGGTCAGCCCCAATAGTATTAGGGCAGTTCGTGGGCTGCCCGAACAGTGACTAATTCATTGTTTGGGAATACGTCACCCGGTTGGCTCAAAAGTCACCCGGTAACGCCGTTTTTCGCCGTTTTTCGCCGTTTTTCGCTGTTTTCGTATATTTTAATTCCAAAATAATTTCCGGAAATTGTTCCAACACCTAAAACACATCCAATACATTCATATGACATCATTTTCATCATCATAAATTAATAATTTCCAGATCTGATCCAGAAGCCAAAAATTTCAATTTTTCTTGTTTTAATCCAACTTTTTCAACATTAATCAAATTAATCACAACACCAATCCAAGCCACCACAAGAAAAATTCTAGGAATTACAAGAGTGGTCATAACACTCTAGAATGGCAACATATCATCAAATGATCAAGTTGAACAAATATTACAATAATATCATTCAAAATAACTTCACACATGCACCAAGCCTTCAATTCCATCCTCCAAATCAAAAAGCCCCAAATTTATAGAAAAGAATAAACCCTAGAATCAATCTAGATAATCAAGAAACAAGAAACATGCTTTATAAGCTTAGGGACATATAGAATTACCTTTAATTCTCCTAATTCCTTAGCATTTTTCCTTGATTTTCTTCATTTTCATCTTGAATCATCAAGCAACAATTTGAGAGCTTTTGGAGGATATAAATTCAGCCATGGCAAGCTTGAATGAAAAAGAAAATAAAATTTTCTAATTAAAACAAGCCTTGTCGACTTTGGGGGGTATTATGGTCATTTTTACCAATTTAATTCAATTAAATATAATAAGCTTTAATTTGAAAAATCAAATTTGCACACTTAAAGCTTAATAAAATCATGCCATTTGTAACCAATAATAATCAAATATTTTTCATAACAATTATGAAAAAGAATATTATTTAATTATTCAATATTTAACATTTAAATATCTAAATAATTAATTAATATAATTATTATTATATATGTATTTTTATTTACATTAGATAACAAATACATGTATTAATGGCATGTGTCAAAGTCTCATTTGACAATTAATTAATATGTATCTAATCAAATTATGTATCAAATACAAATACAAAATAATTATAAATTGACCAAAATCCCCTAAAGCATGTTTTTTCGTTTAACCGTTTAAACGATTCGAATTAACTCATTTAATCCGATGAAATATTATGAATAATCTGTATTATTCATAACGTGTTGCCCAAGTGCTCAACGAGTACACTTCATATTGTGAGACTTTCTAAGTTTAGGTTTATCCGTTTCGTGTCCATAATTCACTCACTCATGAATTATGACGACCACGGATAATCTCGCTAAACTATGCAAGTCGAGGTCATTGCATACGTATAATCCTTTTGTCACAGCTATCCATATTATACCTGAGATATAGATAAGAACGTCAAATCCGTATGGTATAATATAGTCGAATTTTCAAATTTACGATCTCTAAATAACACTCGGAACTTATTTCCGATATTATACCACGGTTATGGATTTACTAGATCGCAAACAGGTGTAGGATGCATATGCCCTGTACACAGGACTGACGGATTCTATCTTGATAGACACATGATATCATGAGCATCAGTCCACACCCAACGAACATGCGGAGGTCTGACCTAAATAGATCGGTACTGTGACTGCCATCAAAGTGTGGAGGATAACTCATATATCCACAATGGTATCTCAAGTCAAAGGACCACTATGCTCGCTCAACTCGAGAAGATTCCTATTGACATTGGTTTACCATCTATTAGGAAATCTTCAGTGAGTCGTTAAGTGTTTATCAAATAAATACCTACATGTCTATACGAGTCTCCTGAGATTCTTGGTTCATTGGGATAAACCATCAGACCAAGTCACGATATACGACATGTACTGGTCTCAGCGGATTTTACTAACCGACCCGCGTTAGTAAATCTTGACCAGAAATTTTATTTAAGGATATACAACTTATAGTGACGCTTCCCAATGTCAATTATAAACTACTTTGTAACTGCGCACTACATTGTAAATCCTAAGGTCTTTGTCTAATATATATGTATCACTAAATCATATTTAGTTTCAATCTAATCATAATTAGATATCTAATCGCAATTAGATTGAATATGTATATAAAAGACAAGAGGTGCTACCATTAAATAAGTAATATTATGAAAAAAAGAATTGATCGTATTTATGATACAGACATAAATACGACCCAGATTGGCACTCCGAGCACCAACCCTAACAATATCAAGCATGACAAATGTAATAGATGAAGGATCAGACCTACTCTGATATCATTTTTGTTAGGGTTTTGGCGCGGGCGTAGCGGAAGCGCGTGGTTCAGGTGAAAACGTAATTTTAAAATTTTTTTAATTACCGAATAAATTATTCAATATCCGATATGAATAATTCATTCATATTTCACCTAAACATATTTATTCGATATCAAATAGTGACATAAGTAGTTAAGAAACATCGCGAAACTTTTACGAAAATGTTTTTCCGTAAAATGACATAAAACACATTTTTGACCGAACCGATTACCCAATGTACATGAGGGTTGCCCAGGTCAGCCCCAACAGTACTAGGGCAGTTCATGGGCTGCCAAAACAGTGACCAATTCACTATTTGGGAAGCCGTCACCCGGTTGGCTCAAAAGTCACTCGGTAACGTCGTTTTCACATATTTCAACTCCGAAATAGTTTCCGGAAATTGTTCCAACACCCAAAACACATCCAATATATTTATATGACATAATTTTCATCACCATAAAACATTTTTTTCAGATCTGATCCAGAAAACAAAAATATCAGTTTTTCATGCTTTAATCCAACTTTCTCAACATTAATCACATTAATCACAACACCAATCCAAGCCACCACCAATGAAGCACCCAAGAAAAATTCTAGGCATTACAAGAGTAGTCATAACACTCTAGTATGGCAACATATCATTAAATGATCAAATTGAACTAATATTACAATAATATCATTCAAACTTTCTTTACACATGTATATTACCTCCAAATCCATCCTCTAAAGTAAAAAGCCCCAATTTATAAGAAAGTAGAAAATCCTAGAACAATTCTAGATATTCAAGAACAAGAAAAAAACTTTCTAAGCTTAGGGATATTGAAGATTACCTTTGAATCTCCTTGTTTCCTTAAGCTTTTTCTTGATTTTCTTCACTTTCTTCCTTGTTTCATCAAACAAACATGTTGTGAGCCTTTTTTAGGAAGTGTTTCGGCCATGGAGGATGAATGAAAGAGAAAAAACGAAATTTAAAATTAAAAACAAGCCAAAACCATCCTAGGAGGGTAATTTGGTCATTTTTCCCAATTTAATTCAATTAAATAAAATTAAGTTTTATGTTAGCAAACAAATTTGCACACCTTAAGCTTAATTAAAACATGCCACATGTAACCAATAATAATTAAATATTTTTATAACAATTATGAAAAAGAATATCATTTAATTATTCAAATATTTAACATTTAAATACATAAATAATAATTAATATAATTATTATTATATATGTATTTTTATTTACATTAAATAACAAATACATATATTAATGACATGTGTCAAAGTCTCATTTGACAATTAATTAATATGTATCAAATCAAATTTTGTATCAAATACAAATACGAATTAATTATTAATTGACCAAAAATTGCCCTTATGCATGTGTTTTCGTTTAATCGTTTAAACGATTCGAATTAACTCATTTAATCTGATGAAGTATTATGAATAATCTATATTATTCATAACGTGTTGCCTAAGTGCTCAACAAGTACACTTCATATTGTGGGACTCTCTAAGTTTAGGTTTATCCGTCACGAAATCCAATTTCGTGTCCCACTCATAAATTATGATGACCACGGATAATCTCGCTAAACTATACAAGTCGAGGTCATTGCATACGTATAACCCATCCTTCACAGGCTATCCATATTATACCTGAGATATAGATAAGAACGTCAAATCATTATGGTATAATATAGTCGAATTTTAAATTTACGATCTCTAAATAACACTCGGAACTCGCTTCCAAAGTTATACCACAGCCATGGATTTACTATATCGCAAACACGTGTAGGATACATATGCCCTGTACACAGGACTGACAGATTCTATCTTGATACGTACTGAATATCATGAGCATTAGTCCACACCCAACGAACAGTCGGAAGTCTGATCTAAATAGATCGGTGATGTGACTGCTTCAAAGTGTGGAGGATAACTCATATATCCACGGTGGTATCTCAAGTCGAAGGACCACTATGCTCACTCAACTCGAGAAGATTCCTATTGACGTTGGTGTACCATATATTAGGAAATCTTCAGTGAGTCGTTCAATGTTTATCAAATAAACACCTATTAGATATGTATATAAAAGATAAGAGTTGCTACCATTAAATAAGTAATATTATGGAAAAAATACATTGTTTGTATTAATGAATCGGACATAAATACGATCCGAATTGGCACTCCGAGAACCAACCCTAATAGTATAGCCTTCCAAGATTGGATCAACTCCCCCGTAGCACAGACGAAACTTTGATGTACCCTTGAGGTACCTGAGAATCCATTTGACTGCCTCCTAGTGTTGCTTTCCAGGATTAGAGAGAAAATGGCTCACTACACCCACTGCGTGTGGAATATCTGGCCTGATACATACCATTGCATATATTAGGCTTCCCACAGCTGACGAATATTGTATTGATGACATCTCCTCTATCTATTTCTTGGATGAGGGACACGAACTCTTGCTTAGTTTGAAATGGTGCGCTAGCGAAATGCTGACTGATTTGGCTTTCTGTATATCGAACCTCCTGATTATCCGTTCAATATAACTCTCCTGTGAAAGCCACAACTTCTTGTTCTGTCTGTCACGAACAATATCTATTCCCAAAATCTGTTGAGCTAGTCCTAAGTCTTTCATGTCAAAAGACTTGGAGAGTTCATTCTTCAGCTGGCTAATCTTCGCTGATTCTTGTCCAACAATCAACATGTCTTCCACATATAGTAGAAGAGCAATAAAATTTCCATATGGAAACCTCTGAATGTATACACATTGATCTTCTGCAGTTCTTTTTTAGCATTGACCCACCATGAATGAGTCAAACTTCTTGTACCACTGCCTCAGTACTTGCTTGAGCCCATACAAGCTCTTTTTCAGCTTACAAGCAAGGTTTTCTTTTCCTGAAACCTCAAATCCTTCTGGCTGCTCCATGTAGATTTCTTCATTTAGATAACCATGAAGAAATGTTGTTTTAACATCCATCTGTTCAAGCTTTAAGTTCAAACTGGCTACCAATCCTAGGATAACTCGGATTGAAGCCATTTTTACCACTGGTGAAAAAATCTCATCAAAGTCAATTCCTTTTTTCTGTAGGAATCCTTTGACTACTAGCCGAACTTTGTGTTTCACCACATTTCCGCTGCCATCTTTCTTGAGCTTGAACACCCATTTGTTCTTCAGTGCCTTCATTCCATGTGGGAGCTTGACTATCTCATAAGTGTTGTTTTTCTGCAGAGATTCCATTTCATCCTGCATTGCGTGCATCCATTTGTATTTGTCTTTATGAGATACAGCTTCGTTGAAGGTTTCTGGCTCCCCTTCGTCAGTAAGAAGAATGTATTCTGATCATGAGTATCTGAATGATGGAATCTGGCCTCGCTCAGATCTTCGTACTGAAGGTTCCTTGGTTTCTGGAGGTATGTCGACATCCAGATCTGTGGATGATCCTATAGCATCTGATGGAGCAGGTTGCAGCTCTCCCTGCTCAACACCACCTTCCTCCTCTGGTTCTGTTTCTGGCATGTCTTGCACCCCATCATCTGTGGCCATTCGTGTTGGTGATGGGGTTGTGTCTGGATTTACATCGGCTTTGTTGGCACTGGAATTAGAAGACATCTTGGACTTTTCAATGTCTTTTATTGTCTGGTCTTCGAGAAACACTATATCACTGCTTATGATGACCTTTATTTACTTCGGGTCCCATAGTCTGTATCCAAATTCCTCGTCTCCATAGCCTATGAAGATGTATTGAGTAGTCCTTACATCGAGCTTCTTCCTGAGCTCATTGGATACGCGTGCAAAGGCTAAACAACTGAATGTTCTGAGGTGAGAATATGAGGGATTCTTATCAGACCACACTTTCTTCGAAATCTCAAAGTTCAACGGTACTGATGGTGATCTGTTGATCAGATAGCAGGCGGCATGAATAGCTTCTCCCCAGAATGGCTTTGGCAGCTTAGCCATTATGATCAAGTTTCTGACTTTCTACATAATGGTGCGGTTCATCATTTCAGCGGAACAAATTTTGTTGTGGGGTGAGTGGAACAGTGATTTCGTGTCGAATACCGTGACTTCCACAGTAGACATCGAACTCCCTGGAAGTGTATTCGCCTCCATTGTCTGTGGGAAGACACTTCAGTTTCTTCCATGTTTCACGCTCGACCATGGCATGTAACAGTTTGAAATAGCCCATGACCTGATCCTTTGATTTCAGAAAATACACCCATACTTTCCGAGAATTATCGTCAATAAAAGTCAGAAAGTATTTATTACCGCCTAGTGAATTTACCTCCAAGGTACTACAAACATCAGAGTACACCAGACTGAGTAACTCTTATCTCCTTATAGAAGAGAAATTGAAAGAGACTCTATGTTGCTCACCGAAAAGACAATTGTTGCAAGGATCTAGAGCATCATTTTTGGAGACAGTGATTAGATCCTTATTTGTCAAGGTAGACAACCCCATTTTACTCATGTGACCGAGTCTCTGGTGTCACAGATTCTGAGAAGCCCCCGATTCAGCTACATTGAGGCTTTCTGCACAAATCTTCACATGAGTCATGTATAGAGTTCCTTAAATATATCCTCGGGCGATTGTGGATGCTGGAATTCGGCCAAGGTCCACAATCAGAATTTTTAGGTTGGGGGCATTAGCGATCCTGCAAGACAAAGGTAGAGTGAGTGGGAATAGACTGCCCACCGGTGTGGTGGGTTCCGGGGGCACTCCGACGCTCAAGTCAGTCGTATGAAATGAGCAGTGAATAAGTAAAATGTGAAAGCAAGATTTGCTATTACCTTAACCTTCTTTGGGTGGCCGTGAGGGCGGAGCAAATTGTTTAGAAAATGTGAAGCTCTGAGAGTTTGTGTCAGAGAGCAGAGGCTTGTATATGAGAAGTAATGCTTGGATTGAAGAACTCTGACTTGACTGCCCTGTATGCTGAGTTACGTATCCTTTTAGATTTGAAAGAGGTAGCTTTACAGCTGTAACAGAAGCTGTATAGGAGACCCACAACGTGCTGTGATTTCTGGAAATGGGGTCTCTCACATGTTTATTGTTTATGCTTTTGGTGGGAAGATAATTTGCATGTGGAGATATATTCTTTGTTGGGAAAAAGAGAGAAACGGTTAAAGAGGTTTGTCCTTTTATTTTTGTAAATGGTTTAGAGTTTAATGGGCTGAGTTATCTTTTTGGGCCTCACCTGGCGTTGGGTTCGAAGTGAAATGACGGTTTTGCCCTTGGACCAAATTTGGCCCATACAGTTTGTCCCCTACTCTCTAAGTCAAGAAGTTCTTGATTTGGAGAGTATTTTATACATGTCGTATGAAATATGATTCGTAAGAGTACCTGTCAAGAATTCAGAATTCTAGATACTTTCCTTTTTATCATCTGGGTTTAATGTCTTCTACTCGTGAGGATAGCAGAGCTGCAGAGTCTTTTCAAGTTGTCTGGTCGAAATGTAGTCACTGTCATGAACTTGACTCGACATGAGACATGAGGGATGTCCTCAGACGTCTGAACCTGCTGAAGGTTCAATGCGTATTTTACACTACTCTATCGTATGGACTGTAGGAAGTTTATGTCTTTATTTGACTCGACATGAATCAATGGGGATAACCCCGGTCGACTGAACCAGATGAAAGTTCAAGAGTTTTTTCATACTACATTGTCATATGGATTGTAGGAAGTCCATGTTTTTATTTGACTCGAAATGATTCTATGGGGGATGTCTCCGGTCGACTGAACCAGATAAAGATTCAGGAGTATATTCACACGACATTATATCGTATGGACTGTAGGAAGTCCATGTCTTCCATTTGACTCTACATGAGCCATGAGGGATGTCCCCGGTCGACTGAACCAGATGAAGGTTAGGATAATCCCTATACTACGGGTCAAAGGACCAGGGGAATCTACAATGTTGTCTGACCAGATGAAGGGCCAGGTCTTCAACTTGACTCTACATGAGCCAATGGGGGATGTCCCCAGTCGACTGAACCAGATGAAGGTCAGGATAATCCTCATACTACGGGTCAAAGGACCAGGGGAATCTACAATGTCGTCTGACCAGATGAAGGGCCAGGTCTTCAACTTGACTCTACATGAGCCAATGGGGGATGTCCCCAGTCGACTGAACCAGATGAAGGTCAGGATAATCCCCATACTACGGGTCAAAGACCAGGGGAGTCTTCAAATTTTTCTAGACCAGATGAAGGTCATATGTTGACTCTACATGAGCCATGGGGGATGTCCCCAGTCGACTGATCCAGATGAAGGTCAGAAGAATCTCCATACTACTGGTCAAGGACCAGGGGAGTCTTCAAATTTTTCTAGACCAGATGAAGGTCATATGTTGACTCTACATGAGTCATGGGGGATGTCCCCAGTCGTCTGATCCAGATGAAGGTCATGACAATCTCCATACTACTGGTCAAGGACCAGGGGAGTCTTCAAAATTTTCTAGACCAGATGAAGGTCATATGTTGACTCTACATGAGTCATGGGGGATGTCCCCAGTCGTCTGATCCAGATGAAGGTCAGGACAATCTCCATACTACTGGTCAAGGACCAGGGGAGTCTTCAAAATTTTCTAGACCAGATGAATGTCATATGTTGACTCTACATGAGCCATGGGGGATGTCCCCAGTCGACTGATCCAGATGAAGGTCAGAAGAATCTCCATACTACTGGTCAAGGACCAGGGGAGTCTTTAAATTTTTCTAGACCAGATGAAGGTCATATGTTGACTCTACATGAGTCATGGGGGATGTCCCCAGTCGTCTGATCCAGATGAAGGTCAGGACAATCTCCATACTACTGGTCAAGGACCAGGGGAGTCTTCAAATTTTTCTAGACCAGATGAAGGTCATATGTTGACTCTACATGAGTCATGGGGGATGTCCCCAGTCGTCTGATCCAGATGAAGGTCAGGACAATCTCCATACTACTGGTCAAGGACCAGGGGAGTCTTCAAATTTTTCTAGACCAGATGAAGGTCATATGTTGACTCTACATGAGCCATGGGGGATGTCCCCAGTCGACTGATCCAGATGAAGGTCAGGACAATCTCCATACTACTGGTTAAGGACCAGAGGAGTCTTCAAATTTTTCTAGACCAGATGAAGGACAGGTCTTGAACTTGACTCCATTTGAGCCAATGGGGAATGTTCCCAGTCGACTGAACCTGGTGAAAGTCAGGATAATCTCCATATATGATGAAGATCCACGAGGGTCTCCATTTTTCAGTCTACATGAGCTAATATGAGTCAATGATGATCTTTATTCTACTAGACCTGAAGAAGGTTCATGAGACTACTGTCGAATGGGCTATCAAATGGACCTGATGAAGGTACATGAAGGTCATCACTTAGTCTCCTGATGAGGATTTAAGAGACTACCGTCGAATGGACTCGTCGAATGGACTTGATGAAAGTCCAAAGAAGTCATCACTCACTCTCCTAGGCCTGATGAAGGTCTATGAGATTACAATAGAATGAACTTGATGAAAGCCATCAAGGTCATCTCTATTCTACGAGACTACTGTCGAATGGACTCGTCGAATGGACTTGATGAAAGTCCAAAGAAGTCATCATTCACTCTCCTAGGCCTGATGAAGGCCCATGAGACTATGGTTGAATGGAGTTGTCGAATGGAAATGACGAAGGTCCATGAAGCTATGGTCGAATGAACTGGATGAAGGTCCATGTGAATCTTCATTCTACTTGTCCTGAGGAAGGTCAAGAGACTACGGTCGAATGAACCTGATGAAGGTTCATGAAGCTATGGTCGAATGAACCTGATGAAGGTCCATGTGAATCTTCTCACTACTACTAGTTCTGATGAAGGTCCATGATACTTCTGTCGAATGGACTATCAAATGGATCTGATGAAGGTCCATAAGGCACGGTCGAATGAACCTAATGAATATCTATGAGAATATTCATACTACAAGACCTGATGAAGGTCATCACTCATTATCTTGATAAGGATTTATAAGACTACGGTCGAATGGACTTGTCGAATGGACTTGATGAAAGTCCAAAAAATTCATCATTCCTCACCCTACCAAACCTGAGAAAGGTCAAAGAGGGTCTCATTCCTCATACTACTATCCTCACTTTGTCATATAGAGGATTTGTCGATTGGACTAATTGTCGGATGGGCTAGATGTCGTCAATGTGTATAAAAATGTATGAAATAATATGGCATCTCTGTTGTCCACGACAACTGATGGTCTTCTAAGATTTAATAACTCCATTCGACAGGCTGTGAGTTGGTGTCGATTAACTATTTTGTATACTCAGCTATCTAACTTATGTCCTCTCAAGTGTGATCCTCTGACCACATATTATAAAGCAAATTTCATCAAGTGGGCCCTATGGTGATATTTTGTAACAATGTATTTTTTTTTGTCTACTGGGACTGAAATTGGTCGACTCAATAAGGCTTTGTTTAGAGCAGTGTTGGATGGGCAATCTACGCGACATGTGTGATTTCTATAAATGAAGGGATGTGAATGAGTGGGGCCAAAGGCGTGGCTTTCCCTTCGCATGATAGGGGCTTCTGAACGTGGACCAGGATGCTTAGAAGTCTTGGCACAAGTCTCCATGCTGCAAATGGTCGCATATGGGAGCTTGTCGCATGAATTGGTGGGTTTGGTAGTAAATTAATTTACTTTTGCTTTGATAAGCTGTTATGGGTCACCTCCACTTGACTTTTGGTTTTTTATCGAATGGGAAATGTGAAGATATATGATTGTATCTATACGTTTTTTGAGGATTACACTAACAAGACTCCAATGCACAACATGCCAAACAATAAAGTGTAGGACCCATATTTGTTGATGAATATAATACCAAGAATTCAAAGTACCAAACAATAAGGCCTACGTTTTTTGAAGGATTACATTAACAAAATTCCAATGCACAACATGCCAAACAATAAAGTGTAGGCCTCATATTTGTTGATGAATATACTACCAATGCACTAAATGCCAAACAAGAAAGTGTAGTGCCAATGTTTGTTGATGAGTATACTACCAATGCACTAAATGCCAAACAAGAAAGTGTAGTGCCACCTTTTCTCTCTCCATGGCTTTATGCCAATGGTTTATTTTCGTGTTCTCCTATTTATTTTCTGGGGTCTACAACATGGTTACATATGGCAAATCATTGGAACTGCAAATACCCATTATCTTGGAAAACAAGTTGAGGCTGAAATATTTTTGAAAAGCTTTTTTTTTTGTGGGTTTGATTTTCACGAGTACTACCTTGGCATGGATTTCATTCGACTTTATCTGTGATGGCTGCGCATGGAGCTTGGGTGAGTGTACCACTTTATTGCATGTTGGGGCCATTCGTCATGCGTATGTAGTGTGGTTTTATTTGTACTGTGGGTAATTGAGCTTCTTTATTTAACTCAACTTTTCAGCTTGGGGTAGTTGACCTCACTTTATCTCAATTCTTTGTCGCTTGTGAGATTCAAATTTTTTTTTAAAATTATCATATCCATTCCTTAGACCAGGTGAAGGTCAATAGAACCACGGTAGACTAGGCCCAAGAAGTGTCCATAAACCTATTGTCTACTGAACCTGATGGAGGTGAATAAGAGTCCACTCTACTGGATCTGATTAGAATCTATGAGGCTAGGGTGGACTGGACCTAATGAAGGTTCAAGAAAGTCTTCTTTCTATCGTACATGATGAATTTCTATGAGAATAATCATTCTACTAGACATGATGATTGATTTCCTATGTAGTCTGAAGTTAATGGTATCCATACATTTCATATTGAGAATAGATGAAAATCATTTCATGTCGACTGGATAAGAAAACAAACCTTTCACGTAGTCTGGAGGAGATGAAAAACTTTTCATTTTAGACTGGAGGAGATGGCAATCCTTCCACATCCTCTGAATGAGATGACAATCCTATTAGCATCGCCTGAAGCAGATGACACACCTTTCATGTCGTATGAAGAAGATTGAGATTTATCCATGTCGTCCGAAGAAGATAACTATCCACTCATGTCATCTTTCACGTCGGCTGGACATTCCATCAATGATAATTTTCCCACGTTGTCCTGAGGTAGTGACAGTCCATCCATGTAGTATGGAGTTGATGCTTTATAGGGAAAGAGTGTTGATGTTATCCCGATTCAGCTTTTCCTTATTGATAGTTTGACTGCAGGTAGACTAGAGAGAATTACTCCAACATTTCATTTCACATGGAAGATGTGACTTGCCGTGATTGGTCAAGTGGAGAAATATGATGGCTTCTTTGTTGATTAAATGGGTAGTCGTCTGATGGTGGATTTTCACTTTCCATATTCTTGAATGCTTCTAAGAAATTGGGTTGATAAGATAGTTGAAAAGAGTTGTAGCCTTACGCCTTTGAGTGGCCGAAGAATGAATTATGTTCTAGATACTATTGGAGATTAGTACTGGAGTTTTACATGGATCAATTTTCATCTTTCATTAATCGTAACTGTTTTGTAGAGTGGCTGATTATGCCACCACAGGATCTGGTGTCTGTTTGTAAGGATTGTAGACTGAGTGGTATTTGCTTGCTATGAATCGCTAAGGCCCCACGGTGGGCGCCAAATTGTGGATGCTGGAATTCGGCCGAGGTCCACAATCAGAATTTATAGGTTGGGGGCATTAGCGATCCTGCAAGACAAAGGTAGAGTGAGCGGGAGTAGACTGCCCACCGGTGTGGTGGGTGCCGGGGGCACTCCGACGCTCAAGTCAGTCGTATGAAATGAGCAGTGAATAAGTAAAATGTGAAAGCAAGATTTGCTATTACCTTAACCTTCTTTGGGTGGCCGTGAGGGCGGAGCAAAATGTTTAGAAAATGTGAAGCTCTGAGAGTTTGTGTCAGAGAGCAGAGGCTTGTATATGAGAAGTAATGCTTGGATTGAAGAACTCTGACTTGACTGCCCTGTATGCTGAGTTACGTATCCTTTTATAGATTTGAAAGAGGTAGCTTTACAGCTGTAACAGAAGCTGTATAGGAGACCCACAACGTGCAGTTATTTCTGGAAATGAGGTCTCTCACATGTTTATTGTTTATGCTTTTGGTGGGAAGATAATTTGCATGTGGAGATATATTCTTTGTTGGGAAAAAGAGAGAAACAGTTAAAGAGGTTTGTCCTTTTATTTTTGTAAATGGTTTAGAGTTTAATGGGCTGAGTTATCTTTTTGGGCCTCACCTGGCGTTGGGTTCGAAGTGAAATGACGGTTTTGCCCTTGGACCAAATTTGGCCCATACAGCGATGACCATGACACATTTTATCATTCTCCAAGTGTCATTGCTGAAGTGGCTAGCATAACCCTGTTTTTCAAGGGCTACCCCCGAGAGTAGATTGAGCCGAAATTCTGGAACATGTCTCACCTCATTCAGGGTTATTGTATACCCTGCATTTGTCCGCAACTATATTTCACCAATTCCCACTATCTGAGAAGAACTGGTATTCCCCATCTTCACTGCTCCAAAGTCTCCTACTTTGTATGTTGTGAAGAAATCCTTGTGAGGAGTGACGTGGTAGGATGCTGCAGTATCTACCACCCACTCGACATCCTGAGTTGCGGTGTGAAGGCATGCTTTTTCCTGGACGGAGCATATAGCTACATCTCATGTGGTAACTACTAGTGTCTCTGCATCATTTTTCTTCGGCTGGTTATTGCCTTGTCCCTGCTCTCGTTGCAGTTTCTGAAAATCTTCTTTAGGTGGCCTTCTATGCCACAATGGAAGAACTTGTATGTAGGCTTTCTCTCGTCCTTGGATTTGCCCCTACTTTTGCTTCTGCCTCTTCATTTGTTGGACAATTATGACCCATAGCTTATTTTGTAAAAGACATTGTGGTTTTTGTACAAATTAACTATGTGACAATGGAAATTGCATTTTATCATTTTGTAATTTGATTACTTAAATATATAAATGATAAAAGTCCTTATGATTAGTTCCAGATTATAAGATATGAGACAATCAATCCATAACGGTTTAATCATTAAATATCCCTAGTCGTAGTATTATCGAGATTGGACATCGATAATGCAGAATAGACTAGTATTACACTTGTGCGTGTTATGGAAGCGTAACAGCATAGTTCTCATATATTTAAGTATGGGATACATATGCAAGTGTGATAAGAGGCTGTGTTTACCGATGGTACAGAAACAGCTTCGCTCTGGATAGACCCCGCAGAATCTCATTGGTGGTATGACTATTTGTCTATGGGAATCCGCATCAGGGTAGGTGTATTTGGTCTTAACCTGAGACTTGCATCGCTAGTACTTGCGACAATCAATACGCTTTGGTTTTGGTCGTCCAAGACTTTAACATGTTATGTGTACGCCTCTTCTGGGTTTATTGAGAATCGTAGTGTATTGGGTGTGATGTCAAGACGGAAGTATCACTTCAGTCATATGGAGATGATGATCACGCAGAGATACAGAACTGGTACTCTAAATGGGTGCAACCATCGGGATAATATGACATGGTCATGATTATCCGATTAAAGAGACTAGTTGCTTGTAATCCGATATATGCTTCGTACGGGGCAGACACTATTCCAGCCTCAGGCCTTGCATGTGACATCCGATATTGGATCGAAATACGCAATACTACGTATACTACGCCTGACATAGATTATATATTCCTTTAAGAATAATTCTGGAGAATTGGGTAGGCACGGTTCTTTACTAGGCAACGGAAAATTCGTTAATTCGGAATTAGTGAACCCGAGCCCGGAATGTATTTTGCGGGCCCACTCGTATTTTGAATTAAAGTGGGGCCCACAAGTCACATCGCAAGTCACATCGCCTGTCACTTTAGTGATGAAAGTCATGTCACCTTTTTTGTGATTGAAAACCAGTCATTATTCATTGAATGTCATTTTTCCCTCCATTTTGCTTTATGCTTTTTGGAAAAGCATATACCAAAAGTGTGAAGGATTTTTGGTGTTAGGTTTTTAGAAAACAAAAACAAAAGAATTAAAAAATCTCTCTCTCTCTCTCTCACATTGAGCTTCAAAACCGTGAGCTTCACCATTAGAAGGAATTTTTTTTTCTTTCTTATCTTGCTACCACATTCAAGGAATCATATTAAGGTGTTAGGGAAACCAATCCTTGAGCTTGGAATCAACAACAAAGCTTGGAGCTTGGATTTCAACTTCAAAGAGGACTTTGGCCGAAACTAGAAGGAAGCAAAAAAAATTTGTATTCAACGCATCCAACATTCGTTCTTTGTAAGTATGATTCCGCCATTCTTACTTGAGTATTCACATTATTTCATTGCTTTATATGATCTTGGGAATGTCTTAGAGACCAACACCCTTTACCTTGATTTTTCTCATGTTGTCTTCCTCGATGCTCCGAGACAATAGCTTCTGTTTGGTCTGAGCCCAGGTCTTTTCTTCTGGATTCTTCATTAGACAATGCGTCTTTTACAATAGGCATGGTAAGTTTGCCTCCTAGAGCTGAGTTGCTGAGAGTAACCACCAGTGTCTCCCAGCTATCAGGAAGAGAACTGAGTAACAAGAAGGCTTGAACTTCATCTGCAAATTGCATGTCTACTGCAGACAACTGGTTCACCAGGTTTTGGAACTCGTTGGTGTGTTCTGCAACGGAAGTTCCACTCCGTAGCTTCAGGTTCACCAAATGCCTCATGATTAAGGCTTTATTCCGAGCTGTTTTGGCCTGGAACATGTCTTCCAATTTCCTCCACATTTCATAAGCATATGTATCATGTGCTACGTGGTGGAAGACACTGTGATCGATCCACTGTCTAATCTGACCCAGAGTTCTGTTATTGAGTTTATTAAAGTCATACTCTATAACAGATTCTGGTCTCACTCCTTTCACCTTGATAACATCAAACAAATCTTTACAGTGTAAATAATTTATCATCCGAGGTCTCCAGAGGGAGTAATTAGTTGCTGTCAGCTTGATCATTGCACCAGAATGGGAATCTTCCATTTCCATTTTAAGTTTTAAAGTCTAAAATGAAAATAGATTAAAATTGGGGCTGAATTTCACAAATCGGAGGTCACGTTACGTCCAGAACGGTCGAAAATGGTGGATTAGACACTTCATTAGTCCAAATCTGACTCAGAGGGACTGATTTGTAAATTTCTAAAACTTCCTAGGGCTAAACTGTAAATTTCAAAGACTTCAGGGGGCTCAGTGAAATTAACCAGGTTGCTGATGTGGCTGACACGTGGCTGCTGACGTGGAAAAAGTGAGACCGGTTTGCTGACGTGGCGGACACGTGGTGGATGATGTGTCGATGATGTGGCGCTGACTGTGTGATGACATGGCGCTGACTGGGTGCTGACGTGGACGCCACGTAATCGTCTTCAACCACTGAATGGCGCGTGAATCGCGTGACCGAGACTAGGAGTGACGCGCCGGCGCGTGCGGCGTCTCTGGACGTCGGATTTGTCTCCGAAAAATATCACCGAACTCGTCTCGACGTGAACTAGCTGATGGTATCCTCAAAATTAATTTTTTACAACTTTGCCGGAACCTGAATTTTCCGAACCAAAGCTCTATACCACTTGTTGTGATTCTCTGATCACTCTAGAGTGTATTTGAAGGAAAAACTGAAGATCTATTACTACAAGAATAGAATTACAAAGTATTGACACTTTACAAAAAATATTCACTCTAACACTTGAAGCTTTACAAATTTGGGATGATTTAAGCTTAAGAATAAGCCTTGTATTTATAGCCATGATTTGGCTTAGATTTTCAACACTTCTACATAGTTTTCCACCATTCACTCCCTAATATCATGGCAATTTCAATCACCACCGAAAATTACCTTGACAGCTTCTGTTTTATGCATGGCAGCAACTCATGGTAGTTGGATGGTGCATGGGAAGCTTCTAATCATTGCCATGCAGCTGGACTTTACACAAATCAGCCCCTGCAAGTTGCGGCACTTGTTGGAATTTGGGGACGACGGACAGCTCTTGTAGTACCACAATTCCGACGCACTTTGGGCAGTTTCTGTGTGTCGGAAGCCGTCCCACAACAGCCCCAATAGTTCTGAAATTTTTACAGTAGGTATGGAGTGTGTTTGTTTTACCGAAACAGTCCCGAAAATAATCCCGAAACTGCCATTGTTATGCAGAAAACTGGAAAACTTCTGGACCTGCAGTTCACGCAATTTTCATACTAATTTAGGACAGATTTTACTCCACCAAACCAGCCCCAGAATAATCTCGAATCAGTTCTCTATGCTCTCTGAATATTTACTCCAAAAACCGACAGCATGGCAGCCCTACAACCTGTATAAAACGCAACTTGCAGTGAAGAAAAGAGCTCACTACCGTGAGCTGTATATAGAGATGGAAGAGTTGTTTTTTACTCGGTCTTTCGTGTTATGTATTGTCACTAAGAGATCAGAGTGTGAGCTCTCAAGAACTCTCAAAGTCTTGAATAAATTTTTTAGAGAAAAAATATCACACCGCCTTTTTCCTTTGCAGAAGAGAACTTATTTCCCGGGATTATGTTAATTAATTGTAATCAAATTATAAAATTAACCCCTTAACCCTAATGCTCCATAATTTCAGTAATATGCGCATAATTTTTATTTAATTAATTTTCAAATTTAAATAGCGTGATATCAAATATCTAGGTATATTTTTGAAATTAAATTTCGAAAATTATTTAATCAAAAGATTAAATAAATTTATCAAATTAATATAATTAAAAAAATTAAACTCTTAAATTTTAAATTTGATTATCTTATAATTGAAAATTTAATATAATTTTCATGTGTAATTTAAAATTAATTATTAATCACATTAATAATTTTATCATTACATATAGTTATGAATATGATTTTATAATTTGACTATCCAATTATATTATGGTTTCCTATAGTGCACCGAGCTAGCACGTGACCAAATGGACCCACAGCTCCGAGCTCTAATAATTCAGAGATATTGATTAAAACTTTTTAATAATTTCAAATTATTAATTTCGGGTTATTCCACTAAAAACCTAAAGCTAAACTCTCATCACTCCAGATATTTAATTTAAACTGAGCTACGTTGGCGTCCACTGATATAATCATTTCATATAGATTGACCCTCCACGAATATCTTATAATTAGAGCTGGGTCATAATACCTGTTATATCCCTCTAATTATTTTTTGTGTCTTAAGTATTATTGATTCTATAGTAAATGATTTATTAATAACTATTATGAATTTTATCTTTTTATTCATAATAGAAAGATTTGAGTGCTCTAACTGTTCAAGTACCGAACCAACTCTTAAGGAAGATACTCAAGTACTTCTCGCAAGGAGTGAATTTCATATCTATGTAAAATATCTCCAACTACACATCAAATCATGCCCCCAAAGTACGAGGTTATTGACCGGGAATTCTACACCGATCTCACCCATGTAAATCAAAGGACACATCCTACTATGCAAGAGTTCGTAGTACACTCAGGATTCAAACCAATTTATATGCGATCATCCAATAGACTGATATGAATTTCTTTGTATAACGGATATTAAAAAAAAATCATTTATGTCTCGGTCCAGTGCTATATGATCATATCATATAAGATGCCTACATTCCCATGTCGCCATATGAATAATCTCGGATCAAGGTCGTCATATATTTATGGAATGGACTGTAGCTGTAGATAAATCACAAACAAAGTATTCATATTTATTCTCTACGGACTATTTTAGATTACTAATTTCAAATTCAAATCATCTTGTGCATGACACTCATACACTAAGTTTAAAAGTACATGAGTAATCACATGTATACATGATAATTTATAATATACTAATTGAATTAAACAATAGATAAATGAATAAAAATATCGTTTATTATTACGATAATAATATCATTTACATATTATATGATATTTTAAGGCATATATTCCAACAGTAGGATCAACGACCTTACTGGAAAGTTGGGAGGGCTCCTAACCCAACTTAATGCACATTATCAATATAAGAGAACAATAAGCTGTTGAACTTCAGCAAGCATAACAATCGATCTAATCATACAAGAAGTTTCCCTGCTTCCTTTGTCTCATTGAACTCTTATAGGGTTGGCAGGTATATTGGCTTAAAAAAATTAGTTAAGGAAGGTTCAGAACCGACATTGCTATTTGAATCTCCATTAGAGAATGCCACTGATCTTTTCAGGAACTGAAACTCATTCATGTACTGCATATATACTCTATGAAATAGCTAACTGAGTTTATACTTCACCATTGTTGACTCGGTGAGGTTCATATAGTTTGGCCTATTATTATCACTCCCTTTTGTTCTTTTATAAGCTAAGCCAGTGTTTGTAGAAGTGCATATCGAAGATGAAGCTGAGCTCTCATCAAATTGAAATTAAGAACTTAGGCTCGAAGAAAAACGAGTAGCATGTACCATATAGGGAGGTTTTACAGAAATCCTGGTGGGGACATTGTTCTTTCTAATCTTCATACCTTTAAGAGAATATGAAATTGCTCATTATCTCTTGAATGCACCTTCATGCCTCATTTGAACCTTCGTCTTAATATCTTGACATTTATAAAACAAAGAGTGTCAACTAACAACAAATAAATTGGATAAGCACAAAAGATAAGGTTCAAGATACCTCAGATTCTTTCAAGATATCAACTTGGTTGCGTCGTTTATTGATCATATCCTACACATATTTCATTTCTATGTACATTCTCACATGATGTGCCTGAACTCGAACAAGAACCTGCATGCAACAAGAACCGTGTTAGATAATGAAAAAGTCTCGATTTCATTCTACATGTATTTACAATGATATAAACATTTATATAGGCAACATATCAAACTAAAATAGAAAATAAATAATACTAATAATGGTAAATAATATTGCAATAATTATAACCGAAATTTTAGAGATTGTTTTCATAATAAAGAGATAATATTTCCTTAACACCCTCCCCTCAAAACTCAAGTTGGTGACGAATGAATAAGCTTGAGGTTGCATCTGGACAGTCCTTCTTCCAGTGTCCAGACTTTTTGTAATATAGACATTGATCACGAACTACTTTCGGTTTTGCGCCTTTGCGATTCTTGGAGTTCTTCTTTGATATCTTCTTTTTTCCCATCTTTATTTTCTTTGACTTCCCAGAAGTCTTTGAAGAGTCAGCTCCACCATGGAGATACATTGTGGGGTTGCATTTCCTCAAATCTTGCTCCGCCGTGCATAGCATGTTATGAAGTTCTTCGTATGTGGCTTGCATCGAATGCATATGGAAATTTAATACAAAACCAACATAAGAACCAGGCAAAGAAGATAAAATTAAATTACGGCCCAGTCGTTCATCAAACACAATGCTTTGTTGTTCCAGATATCGAATCTGATCTATCATGTTCAAAATATGAGTGCTGACATTTCCTCCCTCCTTGAGTTCAGCACAGAACAATTCCTTAGATCTTCGATAAAATTCCATCTCTTGGTTGTCCTTGAACAACTCCTTGAGTGTTAGCATGATGCTCCAAACATCCGGTACTTCAATGTACTGTCTCAGCAAATCTGGAACCATCGATCCCAAGATGTAGGATATCACCTTCAGTTTCTCGTTCTTCTGGAGTGGAGTCAGGATCGATTTCAACACGTAGTGGATTGACAGTGACATAAGTCAACTTTTCAAATTCCAAGACAATGTGGATGTTCATTTCTCATTCGAAATAGTTTTCGGCTCCTTTAGCTTATTGGTATCCAAAAGTTTCAAAAATGGATTAGCGGTAGCCATCTACAAGACAATATTTTTTAAAAGAGTAGCATAACATTTTTCATTTCAAAAGTAATAAAATTAATTGATTATGTAATTTTAAATCTATTAGTGCCCTCTCACTACTTTAAATAATTCTGTAATCTCCCTTAGCGGAAAAATAGAAATTTGATTATCAAAATTTCATAGCAGAAAGTGGATCCTATGACATTTACTCCAGCCTCACACTAATGACGATATTAGTTTTTATAAACTCATTAGGTAGTCCTCCAAGGTCAATCACATTCATTCGACTCCTAGTTTGGTCTTGAACCGTTTCTTATCCTCACACTAATGACGATATTGGATTAAGACATGTTCTAGGTGTATACTTGTCAATGTGCACTAATGAGCTTCGGATGTACACCATCACACTAATGACGATATTAAGTGACAACATTAACTCATCACGCTACATCTAATGTTTTACCGGAGCGACCTAAGTTCTAAGCACTTATACCCTCACACTACTGAAGATATTGGATATAAGTAGTAAGAACTCATTCATCTCCGTATTGACAAGACGGGCCATCCAATAATTCTCTAACATTACTAATACTATTACTTAAATAAAGTAATCACCTAATCACGAGCGATTTATGACAATCAAGTCATTAACTTAATTAGGTCAAAGTTTTAATTTAAAATATGTTTTACATATCCAATATGTCTTATGTATAATTAAATTAAAATTACTATGGTATAGATTCAAAAACATGTGTTGTGTGGTTAAGCTTTGCTACTGATATCATTCTGTTGGGGCAGTTGTGGAACCTCTAGGGTCGGATCAGTGTCCTAAGCAGCGGAAATGGGTCTAACCCGTGTATATCAAGCATGAGTGTAATTTTCTATTATTTAATGAAATACTATATTCCATTACGAGTGTATAGGAAAAAATCGGGGCTGAATCGGTGTCCGGAAACTCCAGAATGAAGCAAAATAAAATCAGTGCGCGAAGCGCACGACACGCGCTACAGTGCCTCGCGAGTTGTGCATTTTTTTTTCATTTCTTTCTTTCATTCAGCTCACTTTCCAGTGAGGTGAAGAAATTAGGGTCTATTACCCTAATTTCTTCCGGCTCTCCCTAAACACTTCAAAAATACCCAAAATTAATTTTTAACATCAAAACCAACTTCAACACATGTTATAGAATAAAAAAAAACAAGTTTTTCAAATTATAAAATATTTTTACAAAAACATAATTTTATTCTAAATATGCACTTGCGTAAATTTTGAATCCAAAACATAAACCAAGTTAGAATCCCAATAAGAAATGTCTCGTCAATAATTCTAGATCACCCAAAAGTGGTCAAGTGATTCTAGAATGATAATCATAACTCTAAGCTTTAATTTATAGTTTCAAGCTCTTATTAATTGTTTCATGTCCAACATGAACATCTTTGACATAATTCATAAGCATGTTGTGTTTATACTTCTAAAGTATTCTAACACAATTGATTAGCCTTATTTCAACATTAAATTATGTGATCATGCATCTAATACACAAAGGAACATAGCTTAGGAGAAGATCAAACATTACCCAGTAAGCTTGATGCAAGATCCAATCTACTTCTCCTAGATGAATATTATAAAGACCTCACAAGCTTCTCTAAACACTTCTCTAACTTAGGCTAATTTCTCTAAGAATTTGCTTATACTTGTACTTGTTCTTGTAATTAAAACATTCCTTAAGCTTGCTATTTATAACAAAACTTAGGCAATTTTTAATTAATAAAAGTTATAATCAACTTTTAAGTGGGCTTAATCCAATTTGTCCAAATATATATAATTAGGTGTGACTAATCTTCATTGTCTCCCACTTGAATTTAATCTAATTAAATCAAGTCAAGGATTAGGAAATGGATTAGTTCAATGTTTGCCACTTTGATTTAATCCAATTAAATCAAGCCAAAACCACATATTATTAAATACTTACAATTACCATAATATCATCAAATGGTAGAAATAATTATGATTTTACAATTAAGTCATTGTGTAATTATTGAATTAATCCAATTAGGTCAAAGTAAATAATCAATGTTATCCAATAATACTTGATTATCTTAGTTGATAATTATAATATAGAATATTATCTTTTATAAAAAATAATCAGCTACCAAAGTGCTCAACGAGTATACTTCATATTGGGACTCTATAAGTTCAGGCATGTTCGTCATATAAGTCTGACTAATATGTACGCAATTCAGCCACCTCCGAATTCGCGAAGAACATGAACGATCTTTCTTTACTGTACAAGTCGAGGTCATCACATATGTCTAACGATCCCTCCGTTGTAGACTATCTGAATTATGCTTAGGTAACATATAATATACCGTCAAGTTTCTGAGGAGCACATCTCATATCGACATGTCCATGATTCTTCATAACTGATGCGATCCACCCTATGTGATCGACTTTGGCCAAATATTTGAGATTCGTGACTTTACTCACATGAATACTTAAATCCCTTATGGTACACATACGGGCCGACAGATCCTATCTTGCTTTACACTGTATTACTGAGTGCATCGGTCCACACCAAACGAACATCTAGAGGCCAGACCATGAAAGGTTTCTGACATACATGACATCAAAGTATGGAGGATCTCACACAAAATCAATGTTATCCTATAGTCAAAGGATTACATATGATACTCGACTCGAGAAGATTCATATTGACAGTGGTGTGTACTTCCAACTGTTAGGAATGATCTAGAGTCATTAGTATTTGCTTCAACGAATACCTACATGTCTATACGTGTTTCCAAAACTCATGGTATATCAGGTTAAACCATTGGAACTCCAATTCCAATATACGACATGTGCTAGTCTTCTAGGTTATAGGAATTCGACCGTATTCCAAAATCAACGACTATGAATATTTACTTTAAGATAGTTTACACATAGTGTCAATACTATTCTAAGTCGATATCATTTTTAACATATTTATACATCAATCTAATACGCGTAATGACAATACTATTAATAAGGTATGAAATGAAAATATCATTATTTTATTAATAAATAATAAAATATACAATTCGGATTGGCACTCCAAGAACCAACTCCATCAAGACCGGCATACCAGTGTCTGTAGACCGGTATACCGGTCTCAGACAGGACAGTTGGGCCTGCTTTGAATTTTATTATAAATTGAGCTTCAATTCATTTTTGCAATGTTGCACAACCTTCATATACATTACACTAAGGCAAAAACAAAGAGTTTTCTTAAACTTTCATAATCATACACTCTCATAATCAAACTCACACACTACACCTTCTTAATCTTAAATAGTGAGCTTATATCACTTGGGTAAATAACTCACACTTAGAATCTTTATCATCTGTGTGAGTACCCAAGTGTTTTACAAACTTCTTTATCAAAAACACTTGTGGTTTGTGAAATCTCATCGTTTGTGTAATTGTAAGGGTTTGTGAGTGAGCCTACATAGAAAACTCAAGTGTAAGGGTTTGGAGTGAACCTGGTGTAAAAATCTTGGTTGCGGGTGAGTCAAGATAAAAACTCGATGATAGTGAAAAACTTCAAGCGCGGCTTGAGGGATGTGGACGTAGGTTATTGTTGGCCGAACGACTATAACTCAAAAGTTATTTTCTAATCCCTTAACTCTTTATTACCGTAAGTTTATTATTGTATTACTTATATATTAGAAACTTGCATATAGGTAATATTTTTGTTTGAGAAAATTACCTTAAGCTTAATCGGTAAAAATAACTTTAAAATCGGCAAAGATTTTTATTTCCGCATATTTAGGCGATAACTCAATTCATCATCCTCTGGGAATATAGAAATTATTTGTCGCTAGTGCTTATAGGGTAATTCCAATGAGGAGCTCGATGATTGATTGTTTGTCGATGTGACAATTATAAACAGTAGAAGTATTGATGGTAATGGTTGTTGATTCGATGGTGGTTTGGTTTGTGTAGAATGATTAGATGGGGTTGTTGCTGCTTTGTCTAGTGTTAGGCTGGTGATGGATTGACGGCGTTGGTGCCTTGGGTGTTGTGGCTGGAGCGGTTGGTTTGAAGAATGAGGGTGACGTCAAATCGGAGAGTAAAGTCGTGGCTGTTGTGATGCGAGATCGAGTTATGGTGGCATAAGGCCATTGGTTTGAAGGACGAGGGTCGCGTCGCGGCAATTAAGAGTTTAAAAGTAGTTGTTGTTGTGAGGGGAGATCAAGATAAGGTGGAGAGGAGGTGGAATGGGTGAAGGTGGCAGTATGCGATGGGTAACGATTGCTGTTGTGTGGTTGTGTTGAGTGATGGATTGTGGTGGGTGAAAGTGGCAAGGTGAGCTCCAATGCTAGCCGTGATCTCTCACACATTAGAAAGAATGAAAATAGAAAAATTATAATTTAATTTCTGATATCATATTAGATGATAAAAGAAATTTTTGAATTCATTATATATTATATTTATAATGGTAGATATATTTATGTAGACAACATATCAAAATAAAATAGAAAATAAATAATATTAATAATGGGAAATAATATTACAATAATTATAATCAGAATCTTAGAGATCATTTCCATAATAAAAAATATTTTTTTATTAACAAATCATTTGATAAAAAAAATATTGATTAAAAGTATAAATTAACTTGTAAATATTAGAGTGAAAATATAAATTAACTTATAAATTTATTAAATTTGGTAACAAACGGTTGTCTCAACTGCCTGCTTATTCACCTGTAGACCACGAACAAGAGCTTGAGTCTCAACACTCTTTCCAAGGCTCTCAAACCTCTTCTTGCCTACAAATATTGGACAATACTCACAAATTAAACAAAATTTTCATACTGATGATTGGTAATTATATCACTATTTCTCACTCATTTAACCTAATATTTTGTATAGTTTCTTGAGTTTTGTGAATATTTTGATGTGTTTTGTGTTATTTTGTAGATAAATAAAGTTCAGAACATTCTGGAGGTGATTTGGAACCAAAACAATGAAAATTGGAAAAAAAGGGTACTTTCGTAATTCTGCGCGTCGCGAAGCGCAAGCCTATGGCGTCGCGACGCCTAACATGCGCCGAACAGTGCTAACATGCGCCGGGTCCACAAGTCAGAATATGAGAAAAGTTTGACTTTACTAACGTACGTCGTGCCATGTGTCACCATCACAACCGATCTGCTAACGTGCGCCGTGCCACGTGTCATCATCCTACAGTGCCGACAGTCGCCATCGCCACGTGTCACTCCACCTGTCAGCCATGTCATCATCCACATCACCGATTGACCGAGTCAAAATGCCATGTCATCATCAACCAATCACAGCGTGCCACGTGTCGCCACGTCAGCATCAATTATTGACAAACTTATCCGAAATAGATATGTGGCGGATAAGAATCTGAGCCGACGAATCAGAAGCCGCCACGTGTCACAATAATTGAGATCCCAACCACATTGCCACGTGTCACTTTATCACCTTATCCAGAATCTCACCCGACGAACCAGAAGCTGCCACGTCGACAAATACCAGCATCGTGACACGGGCTTGGCGTCGCGACGCCAGACCCCTACTGACGCCTATAAATTCAGCGCGATTTCAGAATTCAAAGCATGCATTCCTTGAGTTTTGTAAGGACTTTAAGGATTGCATCTTGTGTGTTTAAGTTTTTGTAATTTAAATTAAGCATTTTTATTTTTAGTATTTTCAATTATGCACTTTTACTTTTTGTAATAAAATTTTATTTTATTTTATTTTTCTTCTTTTATGTTCAGTACTTAATTTACCGCTGGGGTCAAAGGTGAAACATTTAATATAATTATCTAGGTAAATCTCACTTAAATATAATTTATAAATTATAATTTAACCGGATTAATTAATGGCAGACTTTATTACCGCCTATATGGTCGGTCTAAATATAAATTACTTTACCGCCTATATGGCTGGTCTTTATGTGATAGATAATTACCGCCTATATGGCTGGTGTAAATGGACTAAATGGATTACCGCCTATATGGCTAGTTTTAAATGTTTAACATTATTAATTCCCGAGAAAGCAGAACAAAAATAATTTATATATTATAATAAGTGAGATTCCTAGATAAGAAATATTAAATGTAGATCCTCTAACCCCATCATTTTATTTTATTCTAGGGAAGTGATGAAACACAATATTTACACTTAATAATTTATTTTCTTTTTAAGGGTAATTCTTTAGTTTGTTTATTGAGTCTTAAGCTTAATGCTTCTTGTTGTCTGATCACCAATAAGATTGATGTGGTAAACTTAAAATGAACTAGACATAGGGATTTTAAGTTTCAGCCTTAGATTCAATAGCCCACGATCTTCATTGAGGATAGATAACCCTTTAATAGATTTCCTTACAGGATAGACATATACATGTCGGGCGGGGGTAGCCATAATTGGAACTTAATCTTAATGAATCCAGGTAATTTGGTTGACATAGACATATGGTTCAATTGGGTTATACTGGGTATTCGCATCTGACCATCGACATAGGCTTTTGCATATTTTAGTGTTCCAGGTTAGCAAACTGATTTATTACACATAGATAAGAGAATCAATTCATCTTTATATAATATTGTATGAAGTCACGACCCTAGATCTTTGAGTCTTTTCTTTTATTTTCCTTAGTATTTTCTTTTGAGTCTGTTTTTATTTTAATTAGCAAATCCACATTCAACCAACCAAAAGCAATCAATTCTCTTCTCCCTATAATTAGATACTTGTAAATAAATAGTATCAATAATTAATAACAACAGTAGGAATTAAGTCCTTGTGGGATCGATATTTTTATACTACTTGAACGATACGCACGCTTGCGTTATACGTGTGTGTTTACGCCGGTCAAGTTTTTGGCGCCGTTGCCGTGGACTTATTTTTCTTGAGTTATTAATTTTGAAGCTATCTAATTTACTTGTATCTAATTTTCTTTATTTTTATCTGTAATTTTTATTTCTTTCTTTTGTTTTCAGGTGATTGAAAAATGGAACATTATTGGGAGATTGAAAGATCACGAGCTTTACTAGAAGATACACCCCAAATCTGGGAGCAACAGTCCGGTTTTCTGAGGCCTGTTGTCCAGCCCAACTATTATCACTGGATGCCAGAACCAAGCAATACCACATTTGCTCAACAGAACGCAATGGGGAGATGTGACATATGTAATGGTAACCACCCGAGAGATTATTGCAAGTAAAACTACCATCAAGGGTGGCAGAGCTATCAAGATCCTTCATGGTATGAAGAGCCATCACATTTCACAGAACCACATTTTCCATCTTATCCACCACCCACTTACAATGATCTTCATCAAGAACCAGAACCATCAAAGGAAGAACAATTGGTTGACATGCTCAAAGATTGGTTCAAGAAACAAGACGAAAAGTTGTATGCAATGCTTGAATCAGTCCAAAATCAATTCGAAAGTATTCAGAGACAATCAGCATCCATTCAGAGACTGACAGAATAAATGAGACAATTAACAGAAAATCAGAGCTACATACCTCAAGGAGCATTTTCAGATGAAACTGATGGAGCCTTCGAGTACCAAGCATTTCACGATGACACTTTAGCAGAGGAAGAGGCTGAGCAGTATCAGGAATCTGAGGTATCAGTTCAGGAACCCAAACCAGCGAAGTCTCGATTTGACTTTTATTATTCAGATTCCGACTCTGATGAAGAAGCTGAGTTGTTTGTACCAACTGCACCAACAACAATAGAGGATCAAACTTTCAATCCTCAAAATGAAGATCTTGGAGCATGCTTTACCATGATGTTTGATGAAGATCTACCTGAACCATCCATTCCAGTCGTATCAGAGGATGAAGACCTAATGTTAGAAACATCTTTACATCCTCAGGTTGACACTTATGGAGCATGTTTTTCACAGATGACAGATGAAGAACTGAACGCGGAAATCCTAAAATACATCTGTGAAGAAAAGATGGAGCAAGAAACAGAGCAAATGGAGGAGCAATTTTCATACCAAATTGAAGATCCAGAGCATTCAGACGAAACATCAATGTTTTGGGGAGTACAATTTAAAGATATCACCCGAAAGCTTGATAGAATGAAACTTCCATTCAAGTTCAAGCACCATACGAGACCTCCTGATTTTCTTTCTTTCTTTTCAGGAACTGCTGGAGTGACAGAATTTAAAAAGGTGGCACAAGCACTGAATGAGACAAAATATTTTTTGCCACTTTACCGTTGGAAGAGACCCTTCAAAAGCAACGCACACGAGATTGTCTTTAATCGGACATCCAAAACGACGCTGAAACCTCATTAACAGATGGATTTCAGTCACGTCTGGCTGAATACGAAAAATTTAGCGCTAGTAGGGAGGCAACCCATGCACTTTGTTGTAATTTCTATTTTCATATTTTGTGTATACATGTTGTAGAATTTTTAATTTTGTGTGTTATTTTTGTAGGGAAAAGCACAAACCGAGCATTTTAAGACAAAATGAATGGTGTTTGGGAATCACAAAGATGAGAGTCAATTCATTAGCGATGGCTGAGTAAGGAATGAAATCTTGAGACGCATCCTAATGGATTTATATACTAAGCGAGTGGAATATTGCGTACACAATTCTGTTGCCTTAATAATTGCTTTGATTTGCTTTTCTTTTGTTATTTTCTTTTATTTTCGCCGAAAGATCTATACTTTTTGACTTTTCACGATTTATTTTAACGCTAATCTAATAATTGTCATTTGGCAGGTACTAGTGCTATTATTACTCACCCATTTTCTGGTTCTATAAATTCAGCTCTACATTTCTTTCTTCGACACATCCAGATATACATCCAAATAAGAGAAAGAAAATGGAAGCAACTTCACAGCAGCGAGTCAAGCGAATTTGTGTTTTCTGTGGATCCAATTCTGGTAATAACCCAGAATTCATTGAAGCAGCACATGAATTGGGTCGAGTCTTAGCAGCAAGTAATATGCCCTTAGTATATGGCGGAGGCAATCTTGGACTTATGGGGATCGTTTCAAAAGCTGTATATGAGGGAGGCAGTCACGTTTTGGGAATCATCCCAAAACCATTGGCATAGACAAATCTTATTGGATCATCAAACGGAGAGGAACTGATCGTGCCAGGTATGTCTGAACGATTGGTAGAAATGATTAACTGTGCTGATGCTTTTATTGCTTTGCCAGGTGGCTTGGGCACATTAGAGGAAATTTTTATAGTGTTATCTTGGGCGAACTTGAACATACACCAGAAACCAATTGGGATGTTTAACGTTGATGGATTTTATGATTTTCTTTGTGTGTTTCTTGATGATGCCCGGAGAAATGGGTTCGTGTCAAAACCTTTAAAAGAACTCATCTATACTGCCAGAACTGCTCCGGATCTAATAGACCAACTCTTAGCCTATGAACCACAAGTTGACCCTATCCTTTCAAAGATAAATTGGTCTGAGGACGATCGTGGTAAGAGGCGTCGAATTAATATGGATCTTAACCTTTAATTTCCTGTAGAATTTCAGCTAACCAGGTATTATCTTCTAAACTCTTCTTCTACTATTTAAGACAATGGGGACAATCTCTCATTTAGGTTTGGGGGAGGGAATTAGTTGATCAGTATCTTGTTTTTAGTTGTGTGTTGTTATTATTTTTAGTCCAAAATATTTCGAAAAATACAAAAAAATTGAAAAATTTTCAAAAATTTACAAAAATATTGTGTTTTTGTGTTTTTATTTTGACTAAAAAGGTGAAATTGGTCAGAGATAGCTGTGTAAGGAATTTCCACTCCTGAGACGTATCTCAAACCATTTTTGAAACAAGTTAGTTTTTGTTTATTTCATTTTAAATTATTTAATTTGTAAATTCTCCATAAAACTGAACTAAAATGGATTTTTATATGCTCAGTTGGCAGGTATTATCAACATACATAATAACATACGGACATGAGCTAAAATTGAAAAGTTTGTAATATTCAGTGCTCTAGTTTAATTGGAGGAAGCATCTCAAAAAGTGATAGAGTGAAAAAAAAACGTCTGAGGTCCGAGTTCTTAAGTCTGTAAGGGTGTTTTAACACCTAGTACCCTAAAGCCAACTGGTTTGGGAGTCACTGGCCCAAAGCTCGCTACATGGATCAAGGATGTTGCAATATATATATATATATATATATATATATATATATATATATATATATATATATATATATATATATATATAATATATATAATATATATGAAGTCTGAGTAATTAAGTCTGTAGGGGTATCTAAACACCTGGTGCCCTAAAGCCAACTGGTTGGGAGCCACCGACCCAAAGCTCGCTACATAGATGGAAGATATTGTATATAAATAAATCAAAAATCAAAATCAGAAAAAAAAAAAATCAGAAAAATCAAAAAATTATTCCATTGCGACAAAAATGTGTGAATTCTGATAAAACTTTAGGATACAAATATTACTCTCTTATCAACTGCACTTATGACTGTTGTGGGCAAAAATGAGTTGTTTAAATTTTGTTGTGGCTGTGTATATGGAGAATGGTAAATATAATCAGAGAATTTACTTATTCAGTAATTTAGAAAAAATAAAACAACTAGTAACTTGGAGTAGAAATTTCACCTGATTAGTCACTAACTTCTTTATTCTCTTTTCGCTTGTCTTTTTACTTTTGTGTGCATTAGTTTCACTACATTTTTACTTTTGTAAAATGTTTGTGGGTATCATTGCTGTAAACCCTCACGAGACTACAACTCGTCCACTAGGGACACCTAGGGGTTTAAAGGCTTGTTGCATACGCTAAATGCAACCGTGATCCCTACGAAAGTAGCTTAGTTAAATTTTATTTTAAAGATGTTTATGTTATTTTATTCTATGTTTTGCTCGAGGACTAGCAAAATGTTAGGTTGGGGGTGTGATGAGTGGTAATTATATCACTATTTCCCACTCATTTAACCTAATATTTTGTATAGTTTCTTGAGTTTTGTGAATATTTTGACGTGTTTTGTGTTATTTTGTAGATAAATAAAGTTCAGGACAATCTGGAAGTGATTTGGAACCAAAATAGTTAAAATTGGAAAAAAATGGCATTTTCGTAATTCTGCGCGTCGAGACGCGCAAGCCTATGGCGTCACGACGCCTAACATGCGCCGAACAGTGCTAACGTGTGCCGGGTCCACAAGTCAGAATCTGAGAAAAGTTTGACTTTACTAACGTACGTCGTGCCATGTGTCACCATCACAGCCGATCTGCTAACGTGTGCCGTGCCACGTGTCATCATCCTACGGTGCCGACAGTCGCCATCGTCACGTGTCACTCCACCTGTCAGCCACGTCATCGTCTACATCACTAGTTGACCGAGTCAAAATGCCACGTCATCGCCACATCATCATCAACCAATCACAGCGTGCCACGTGTCGCAATTCTATGGTACCGACAGTCCCTTTCACCACGTGTCGCCACGTCAGCGCCACGTCAGCATCAATTATTGACAAACTTATCCGAAATCGACACGTGGAGGATAAGAATCTGAGCCTATGAATTAGAAGCCGCCACGTGTCACAATAATTGAGATCCCAACCACCTTGCCACGTGTCACCTTATCACCTTATCCAGAATCTCACCCGACGAACCAGAAGCTGCCACGTCGACAAATACCAGCATCGCGACACGGGCTTGGCGTCGCGACGCCAGACCCCTACTGACGCCTATAAATTCAGCGCGATTTCAGAATTCAAAGAATGCCTTCCTTGAGTTTTGTAAGGACTTTAAGGATTGAATCTTGTGTGTTTTAAGTTTGTAATTTAAATTAAGCATTTTTATTTTTAGTATTTTCAATTATGCACTTTTACTTTTTGTAATAAAATTTTATTTTATTTTATTTTTCTTCTTTTATGTTCAGTAGTTAATTTACCGCTGGGGTCAAAGGTGAAACATTTAATATAATTATCTAGGTAAATCTCACTTAAATATAATTTATAAATTATAATTTAACCGGATTAATTAATGGCAGACTTTATTACCGCCTATATGGTCGATCTAATATAAATTACTTTACCGCCTATATAGCTGGTCTTTATGTGACTGATAATTACCGCTTATATGGCTGGTGTAATTGGACTAAATGGATTACCGCATATATGGCTAGTTTTAAATGTTTAACATGATTAATTCCTGAGAAAGCAGAACATAAAATAATTTATATATTATAATAAGTGAGATTCCTAGATAAGAAATATTAAATGTGGATCCTCTAACCCCATCATTTTATTTTATTCTAGGGAATTGATGAAACACAATATTTACACTTAATAATTTATTTTCTTTTTAAGGGTAATTCTTTAGTTTGTTTATTGAGTCTCAAGCTTAATGCTTATTGTTGTCTGATCACCAATAAGATTGATGTGGTAAATTTAAAATGAACTAGAGATAGAGATTTAAAGTTTCAGCCTTAGATTCAATAGCCCACGATTTTCCTTGAGGATAGATAACCCTTTAATAGATTTCCTTACAGGATAGACATATACATGTCGGGCGGGGGTAGCCATAATTGGAACTTAATCTTAATGAATCCAGGTAATTTGGTTGACATAGACATATGGTTCAATTGGGTTATACTGGGTATTTGCATCTGACCATCGACAGAGGCTTTTGCATATTTTAGTGTTCCAGGTTAGCAAACTGATTTATTACACATAGATAAGAGAATCAATTCATCTTTATATAATATTGTGTAAAGTCACGACCCTAGATCTTTGAGTCTTTTCTTTTATTTTCCTTAGTATTTTCTTTTGAGTCTGTTTTTATTTTAATTAGCAAATCCACATTCAACCAACTAAAAGCAATCAATTCTCTTCTCCCTATAATTAGATACTTGTAAATAAATAGTATCAATAATTAATAACAACAGTAGGAATTAAGTCCTCGTGGGATTGATATTTTTATACTACTTGAACGATACGTACGCTTGCGTTATACGTGTGTGTTTACGCCGGTCACATACTACTATGGAACAATATAGCAGCTAATATGACTTTTTTTGTGAGTATAATATAAATTTATTGGCAAAAGAAAAAATACGACCCTGGAACGAAATCGCCCTAGAACGAAGAATGAAGGACGAAGGCAAGAAGGGCGATGAAAGGAAGAGCGATCACTAGATTAGAGCGAAAAGAACCCAGGACGACCGAAGCATTAGAACGAGAACACGTAATGCAGTTGATCCCACGACTACATCAGTTAAGCAGTTTTCCCTCCACGATCAAGCAGTTGAGACGCACAGCTCAACGGTTGAAGACACGATCCAGCAGCTGCAGGGAGATACTGGAACTGCCCAAGCAGTTTACAAGCTTCACTATAAAATCTCACTCGTACAGAGAGAAAAAAAGACCCCGATCAAATGAAGACTCAAACGAGCATTTTTTTATCTTTTAGTTTTTATAACTTTTAGGACTGTAATTTGTGTGCTTGCGCCCCTTGGAGGCTTATTCACTTAATCAAACACCCTTTGGTGGGACTTTGTCTCAGGAGGTTTGAACCGTACACGTTTCTCTTTCTTCTTCGCGCACAAAAATCGCGCAAACAGTTTTTGGCGACCACAGTGGGAGAATTGGTGTAAGAAGTGGAAATGCCTCCGAAAAGAAACACTCAAACTGGCCCAGGTACGGAGGAAGAAGGACTGGAGCAAACCAACCAGCCCCACGTTCCAACCGTGGTGGGTCATTTCGAGGGTCTGGCAGAAGCTAGTCGATACGAACCGATGCGAGAATTCAGCCCTAATGCAGTTCGTGCATTGTTCAGTGAATTCACACAGGATATTGTTGAACAGGTTAGGCTGCAAAACGCTCATGTCATAGATAAATTTGTCTCTACTAGCAATTCACATTATGAAAATATGGCCAAACACTTGAGCTCGTTGAACGAATTAATGGCCAAATGTGTAAATGGGGGGACAGCCCCGCCGTGGACTACGCCTTCCCCTGCACCAAGCAGTCAGAAGGTTGGTCCGAGTAATGTTCCCCCACAAGGAATCACGGTCCCTACGACTTCCAGGGGAGGAACAAGTTTTGGCGACAATTGCCAATATTTAGGGCCAAATCTACACCAGGGGCCAAATATGGCACAACACAAGGTGGTGTTGCCCCAATGCATCCAGGTTTCTCAGGGACAGAATCATGATTATGTCCCACTTGTGAGGGGACCACAACCACCCCCATAGCGATGTCAGTTAATGGTAATGACATGTTAAGGGAACATGTGACCGACATCCTCCAAAATCAATTCGGTCTGGGAGTACGGCCAATTCGGCCAAGGTACCAGAATCCATATCCTGATTGGATCGACGTGGTGTATCCGTGGCCTAGAAACTACAAAATACCAGATTTTTCCCTATTTACGGGGTCTAGGGAAGTTTCTACTATGGAACACATAGGGCGATTTACCCTTCAGTGTGGATAGGTCACAGATTTCCATAAGTTAAGGTTATTTCACGGCTCACTGTCAGGAGTAGCGTTCTCCTGGTACGTCAGTCTGCCGGCCAACTCAGTAGAAAATTGGCAACAAATGGAACAGTTGTTACATGCGTAATTCTACAAGGCCGAATCCGAAGTGGCTTTGGCCGACCTGGCAAACCTAAGACAGCCGCCAGGAGAGTGGGCTGAAAAATTCTTACAAAGGTTTAAAGTAGCTCGAGGCCGATGTTACGTGCCTTTGCCAGAAAAAGAGTTCGTGAGAATCACTCAAAGTTGCCTCAATTTCGACTTGAAAAAAAAATTTCAAGATCGTGAATTTTGGGACCTCCCCCAGCTCATCACCAGCGTGGTATGTTATGAACGATTATTAAGGGAGGAAGAGAAAATGAAAATTCTAGCAAAGGACGTATTACAGGAGCATCAATTATGAAGTAGGTGAAATGGACGTCGAATCGGCCGACTTGTGTTTGGCCGAATTGGTTAAAGGAAAGTCGTACGTTTGTAAAATGTGGGCCGAACCCCAAGCCAAAGAAAAGAACGATAAAAATGGGAGAAACTTTTCTTTTGATACCATAAAAGTCGACTAAGACAAACAGATCAGTTTGAGCGACCGTCATACGTTGCCAAGCGCCGAGCAAATCAGCAGCAAAAAATATCGTAAATGGCATAATGCATGGTCCCATTCAACTAATACCTGTCTTGTTTTTCGGAATGTTTTACAGGATGCTATAGAATCTGGACGAATAACGTTCGAAAAAAAGATGGCTGTGGATGACAACTCGTTTCCCAAGCCAGTGGAATTAAACATGATCAACTCAGATCTTACCAATTTGCCAAGATTCAAGTTGGTCCCAGATGAAGAATAGAATGGTCATCGTCCAAGCGCTCTGGAAAGGATTAAAGCACCCCAAAAATAGAAGGATCGGCAAAACCTTTGTGTACGGTGCAGGAACATTATAGAGTGGATGATGGAGTTGGAAGACACTTGTGAAAGGCCTTTAAAGAAAGAGCCAGTAACATGTTAGCCACGGACCTTTGCACCAAGGTTTTATGGTGAAAATTCAAACTTCGTACAAAATGTGAGGACGTTTAGGAAAAAAATTCATCAGCCCAATATATGGCATTCGTATCGAAGGCCGTATTCAGGGCAACGCCCATGCAGGAACTATCCTCCCGTGGACGAAATGACGAGGACGCAATTAAGGAGACACCAGAGAAATTATGGATGTATGATGCACCAACAAGGTGGGGTGAGGACCACAGGTCGTAGTCCTCGTATCATGGAGAAACCGGAGGTAAATAACAAGGAGAGTGACAGTAAAGAAAGGGAAATAACGAGCTGCGGAGAACGCACCAAGTTTGACAGATGAAAACGGGATGAAACAGACGACGAAGAGCCCCCTATTGTCATTCAGTTCGGCAACATGCCACCGGTCGTGGCCAACCATTACTTGTTGTCCAGAGAATTCAAGGGGGACAACAGTGGGGAAGCTGGAACAAGCGAAGATGTCTATGAGGGTGATGAGGCAGAATTTACATTGCTCTCAATAACGGATAGGGAAGCTTCAGATGAGGAAATGACCGACGTAGAAGAAGAAATAGACATCAGGACCGAAGCCCGAAAAAGGGGACATCACAGAATCGGCTTCTCAAAGAATTGTACGAGGCCAGAAACCCTGCAGTCGGAATGTTAGGAGAGGACTTGGGATGATCTCCATACCTCGTCCTATATGGGATGCCCAAAATAAGACGGACAATCACCAGGGCAGAAAAGTGAAGATTGGCCGTCAATAATGTCTCGCACAATGCATCAGTCACGTTACCACATTCTGGATGGGAAACGGGAGGAGAAATACATCGGGCCAGCGACGAGAGTGAGCAGATAGGCCTATCAGTGAAGGTGATATTCCCAAAACCACCACCACAAATTACAAAGCACATGCGGCCGTTGTATGTAAAAGCGAAGGCTAATGGGATACCTGTCACCAATGTGTTGATCGATAATGGGGCAGCCATTAATGCAATTCCGGTAAGGATGCTAGGACGTTTAAAAAAGTCAGAGGAGGACCTCATCCCTACGGAAGTGGTGCTAACGAGTTTCAATTGAGGAGCGACAATGGCCAAAGGGGTCGTCCCACTAGACTTGCAAGTGGGAAGTACTACAAAAATAGTAGTATTCTTTGTTATAGACGGGCCGACAACATACAACATGCCCCTAGGATGAGATTGGATACACGGCAGCCGATGTGTTCCTTCATCTCTTCATCAGTGCTTAGTTTTCTGGAACTAGAGAGACGAAGTGGAAGTGGTACATGCCAACAATAAGCCTTTCGCTGCAAGACAAATTCGGCCGAATACTTCATGTACGAAGGAAATTACGGGCCGACCAGAGTCCTGACTAAAGGGGAAAGTTCGACTATTGTGGCTCAAAATGACGAGCCATACCCCGCAGATCTGCTAAATGATTTGTTCGCGCAAACAAGGCCAATCACAGTGGTCTTTGGAGAGCCAACGCGTAATAATTTAAAAAAGTGCAGACAGAGTAAGGAACAAGATGCCCTTGCGGCCACTAAGGCCAATCTAATGGCCTATGTAACGGAACGAGGAAATGAGGCTGAAGCTCAGGCCGCGATCTCGGCCTTGAGGGATAAACTATTAGACACCATACAGAAGACAGGATAAGAGAGGCATGTGGGGTAGATTGTTTGCTGGAAGGAAGTCACAAGAGCGAGCGGGAGGACAAAGAATACGCTCTTAACGGACAACATAAGGCGAGCATGTCAAGGGCATATGATATGTTGGACAAGGTAAACCTGGGAAGCGAGGACAATAGACACATCACTTATATCAGAAAGGAACTAGAGGCCCAAGTACGCTAAAAACTGATTCATTTATTACATGAATACAAAAATTGTTTTGCCTGGGACTACAATGAAATGTCTGGTTTAGATAGGACGTTAGTAGAGCATAGGTTGCCAATCATGCCGAGCCATATACCACATAGACAACCTCCACGAAGGTTTGCACCCAATGTCATGCCAGATATTAAGAAAGAGGTTGAGCGCCTTTTAGAGGCGAAATTTATTAGGACGACCAGATATGTAGAATGGTTGTCAAATATTATCCCGGTCATGAAAAAGAATAGAAAAATAAGAATCTGCATAGACTTTAGGAATTTAAACCTAGCAACACCCAAAGATCAATACCCCATGCCGACGGTAGATTCCTTGGTAGATTCCACGGCAGGGTATCAAGTATATTCTTTTATGGATGGATATGTAGGTTATAATCAGATCTACATCGCCGAAAACGATGTATATAAGACAGCTTTTAGGTGCCCAGGTTCGTTAGGGTGTTATGAGTGGGTAGTAATATCGTTCGGCCTAAAAAACACTGGGGCCACTTACCAGCGGGCCATGAATTTAATCTTTCATGACATAATCGGCCAATTTGTAGAGGTCTATGTGGACGATATAGTGGCTAAATCTGTAACTATGGAAGAACATTTTAGCCAATTGGCAATGGCTTTTGAGTGAATGAGAAAATTTAAACTAAAGTTAAACCCTGCCAAATGTGCTTTCGGGGTGTGTGCAGGAAACTTCCTAGGATTTCTAGTACACCAACGGGGGATTGAGATCGACACTAATAAATCTCGGGCAATCACTGAAGCTAAACCTCCCCGAAATGAGAAAGAGTTGCAGAGATTTTTAGGGCAAATTAATTTCTTGAGACGATTTATCTCTAATTGTGCAGGATAAACTAAAGTGTTCTCCTCCTTGTTGAGGCTAAAGGACAAGGACGAATTCGTCTGGACCGAAGAACATCAAAAGGCTTTTGACAACCTAAAGAAATATTTTTCACAGCCGCCGGTGATAGTACCCCATGTGCTAGGACGGCCAATGAAGTTGTACATATCGGCTAAAGAACAGTCTATAGCTGGGATGATCGCTCAAGACGACGACACGGACGTCGAAAGAGCCATTTATTATATTAGCAGACAATTGCTAAATTATGAATGTAATTATTCTCCAATGGAGAAATTATGTTTGGCTTTGTATTTTACATGTACTAAACTATGAGCCTACCTTAGGCCGAATATAGTGTACTTAATCACTAAAGTTAATATAATAAAGTACTTGTTTTCTCGTCCTATCTTGCTTCAAAGAGTTGGTTTCTGGTCTTTATCACTATCAGAATTCGATATACGACATGAGCCCCAAAAGGCTGTAAAAAATCAAGTCTTGGAAGATTTCTTAGCTGACCACCCATGTTTGAGTACCGTCAGATAAATAGAAATGGATTTAGACGAATGCAGTCTGAAACCATGGACGATGTATTTTGATGGGTCTAGTACAACAAAAGGAGCAGGGATGGGGATAGTCTTAGTCAGCCCATTGGGTGAATCGTTCCGTTTCTTAATCAGGTTAAATGAATATTGCACTAACAACCATGCCGAATACGAAGCCATGATATTTGGCTTGGAAACACATGTCTATTAAAAGAGACTCGCAATTAGTGATCCAACAGGTAACAGAAACCTTCAAATGCCAAAGCCCATCAGTCATGGCGCTATTGGATGTGGCTAAAGAATTGGTAGGTCAATTTGACCATGCGGAATTGGAACATGTTCCGAAGGCGAAGAACGAAATGGCCAACAATTTGGCCCAAGCAGCTTCCGGGTACAAGCAAGCAAACATAGATGGTATATATAGAAGCGACGAGGTGAAGCCGGCCCTGATACGACGAAAGAATGGGAAAAATTATCATGGTCGTTGAAATTGAAAAGCCGAAAAATCCACCTCGATTTTCTTCCAGTGCAATCAAGGTGAATTTGGGGGACAATTGTTGGCAAAAGAAAAAATGCCACCCTGGAGCGAAATCGCCCTAAAATGAAGAATGAAGGACGAAGGCAAGAAGGGCGATGAAAGGAAGAGCGATCACTAGATTAGAGCGAAAAGAACCCAGGATGACCGAAGCATTAGAACGAGAACACGTAATGCAGTTGATCCACGACTACTACAGCAGTTAAGCAGTTTTCCCTCCACGATCAAGCAGTTGAGACGCACAGCTCAACGGTTGAAGACACGATCCAGCAGCTGCAAGGAGATACTGGAACTGCCCAGCAGTTTACAAGCTTCACTATAAAAGTTCACTCGTACAGAGAGAAAAAAAAGACCCCGATCAAATGAAGACTCAAACGAGCATTTTTTATATTTTAGTTTTTATAACTTTTAGGACTGTAATTTGTGTGTTTGCGCCCCTTAGAGGCTTATTCACTTAATCAAACACCCCTTGCTGTGACTTTGTCTCAGGAGGTTTGAACCTTACACGTTTCTCTTTCTTCTTCGCGCACAAAAATCGCGCAAACAATTTTATAGATGTATAATTTTAAATTTATTAGGATATTGAATATAAATATTTTATAACATATTCAGAATTGTACGTCTATTAGAGACGATATCCTAAGGGGTAGAAATAGCACACCCAACTAATAAGACTTTAAAGATCTTAAGGGATGTCAAAGCCTAAATTAATTTTTTTTATCCTTTTATCTTCTTTAAGATTTGAACTCAAGTAATAAATTAAATATAACTAATTGAAAGCCATTGGGCCCATGCCGTTTGGGGCCTTTAAAGGTCTAATTTCTTAATCGTGGAATGTGAATATTGTGGACGCTGGATTTCGCCCAAGGTCCACAATCGAGATTTCGTAGAGGGGGGCACTAGCGATCCTGCAAAACAGAGGTAGAATGAGCGGGAGTTCTGCCCACCGGTGCGGTGGGTGCCGGGAGCACTCCGACGCTCAAGTCAGTAAATGAACCAAGGAAGTAGTAGATGAGAGGTTAAGGTTAGATGCTACCTTGAAGTCCGTAGGATGCCGTGAAGGCGATATGTTGGAGGTGCGGTGAGCTTGAGGATGCCTTAAAGCTGAGAGTATGAGAGTTAGAAGTTCCATCCTCATTCCTCTTGGAGCCTTGTTCCTTATATATTCATCCTATAGTAATGTGCGTCTTTATTGCCTTTTGATTAATCGTCCATTGGATCATGGTAACAGTCAACTTTATGAGGAGCTATTGTCGCGTTTGTAGGCTGGAACAGATGGGTTGTGAATGACATTTATGAGTCTGGGCGTTATGTGGGCTGAAGTAGGGTGAGCCCCGATTATGCTTTGAGCACGTGACGTCTCACTGGGCTTGGGCTTAAGAATCTCTAGGCCTCTATACACTTTAAACATTGGGGCTTCCTTTGAGGTAGAAGTTTGGGCCTGGAATAAAAGGACGAAATTACCCCTGGACCAAATTTGGCCCATACAGTTTGTCCCATACTCTCTAAGTCAATGAGTCTTTGGCTTGGAGAGTACTTGACGCATGGGCCGCCTGGGACGATGCCATATTATGTTGGTGTACTCGAGCGTTGATGCTGCCTACTGATTGAACCAAACGGATGTCAAGTTATCAACTTGACTCTACGAGAGTCATTGGGGAAGTACCCAATCGTTTGAACCAGATGAAGGTCAGAATATTAGTCATACGACATGTGCCTTCCATGTCTACAAGTTTACTCGAAATGAGTCTATGGGGGATGTCCCCGGTCGTTTGGACTTTGATGAGGCCAGGAATATATAAGTAATACGACATGTGTAACCCACGTCTACAACTTGACTCGACATGAGTCCGTGGGGGATGTCCCCGGTCGTCTGGACTTTGATGAGGCCAGGAATATATAAGTCATATGACATGTGTAATCCATGTCTACAACTTGACTCGACATGAGTCTATGGGGGATGTCCCCGGTCGACTGAACTTGATGAGGCCAGGGAGATATAATTTATACGACATGTGTAATCCATGTCTACAACTTGACTCGACATGAGTCTATAGGGGATGTCCCCGGTCGACTGGACTTGATGAGGCCAAGGAGATATAATTCATACGACATACGCCGTATGGACTGTAAGAAGTCCATATCTTTATTTGACTCGTCATGAGTCATCTGGGGGATGTCCCATGTCGACTGAACCAGATGATGGTTCAGGAGTTATTTCATACGACATTGTGTCGTATGGACTGTAGGAAGTCCATGTCTAAATTTGACTCGACATGAGTCCATGGGGATGTCCCCGGTCGACTGAACCAGATGAAGGTTCTGGATAAACCCCATACTACGGGTTGAAGAACCAGTGGCGTCTTTAATGTTGTTTAGACCAGATGAAGGTCTGCGAAAGTCTTCACTCCACAAACCCGACGAAGGTCCAAGAGTCTTTCCTTATCATACTACTAGACCTGCTTAAGGTCTATGAAGGTCATCACACATTCTCCTGATGAGGGTCCATGTGACTACGGTCGTACGGACTTGTCGAATTGACTTGTCAAAAGTCTAAGAAGGTCACACTTCTCACTCTACTAAACCTGAAGAATGACAATGCGGATTCTCATTCCTCATTCTACAAGTTCTGACAATGTCATTGGGGGTATAGTTCCTCATTCTACAATACTTGTAGTCTGAGACCATGTCATCTGAAGACCATGAAACTACGGTCGAATGCTCCTATGTCTTATGAAAATCTTCATAACCTGACGGAGGTTATGACATTATCCTTTTTACTAGTCAGTGACTATTTTCAAGTTGAGTGGATGTAATAGATGGGCATTATCCTTTTTGTCGAATGGACTAGTTGTTAGATGTAAAAGATGTTGTCCAGATGTACAAAAGGGTATGAAGTAATATGGTACCTCTTGCCTAGGGTAATTGATGGTTTCCTAAAATTCAATAGCTCCATTCAACAGGCTATGAGTTGGTATCTATTGATAATCTTGTATATTTGACTCTCGTTTCTGTCGTGTCAAGTGTAACCCTTTGGCTATACATTATAATGCAAATTTTATTGAATGGGCCCAATGGTGATATTTTATAACACTACGTTTTACGTTTTGTCAGTTGGTCGAGGCTGTTTCTGGTCTTTTGCGTTGCAACAGGCGATGTGGGACTTTGAGAAGGTATTTTTGATTGTTGAATTTTTGTTGTGATTTCTCATTCACGCCCCACTTTTGTGGGACCCATGATGGCGTGTGGACTTCTTGGAACGTTGATCAACTCTCAAGGCTTTTATGCTTGACTCGACAGAAGGTTTGCGTGTAGAATGGCGTTGGTAGCTTATACGTATGGTACTCAATTGTTGAGTGGTTCCCAGTCTGCTTTTTCGGGTTTTGGCAGCCTTGCAATGAGTGACGCGAGTTTGGTTTTGTCTTCAGCTCCTATGCTAGTTGATTATTCACTGAGATGGGGAAGAATTCATCTGTCGAATGGGCCATATTGCATTCGAGGTGTCAATGATCCATCACGTGTTGTGGTCAGACCACCCCAAGGATGTACAAATGGATCTTAAATGTCATCTTGGCACCCATTTGTCACCATTAGTCCATTATCACTTTCATTCTTCTTTTGAGGCCACAGGTCTGTCGCAGGGAATCTAAGCAACTTCCCCATCCTGCTGCAAAAAAAAATTTCCATACATAACAATCTGCAAAAAGTCTTCAAGCAGTACATGTTCTTTTGAGCTTGCTCAAATATGGTCTGCTTATCAATCCTAAGAAGCTCCTGTCGTTTTGCAGATTCAGGCCACTCCAGAACTTCTGCAGCTGATTGAAGTTAACATCATCGCTATGTTTCGACCAAAAATCCATTAGTCGAAACAGAGTACACATAACTAAAATGTAGCAACCGAAACTTTTGTGTATTCTTTTGGAAAATTAATTGTAATGGGGATAGAAATTTGGTTTTTTGACTCCCACATGTAGAATCAAATTGAGCCTACCATATACTCGAAAAAATGCCACAAAGGCATTTTACTGGCACTCGGCTGTACCCCAGAGTGGTTGCGCTAGCTCGTGACCCGTGTGGAGGCGACAAGGTGGTGGGACGATGATTAAGCCATCAGGTATGGCCATGGGTGCGACATCTGGTTCGCCCATTCCAAGTTGAGAGCCGTGCCATGTGTGGCCTATACGAAGGCTTGATCTTTGTGGCTCGTCGTGGAGTAGAGGGCATCGCGTGACTCAGTAAGGGGTAGGTTATTTTTAAAGGTGCTTGCAATGAGCGATGTGGGACTTTCAGCTTGTAATCGTGTGCTGATTTAGTGAAGGATGGACGCTTATTTGGGCTTATTGCTGCATGGTTTTTTAATCGTACAATTTTTTTTTTAACTCAACAACATTTCATTAAAGCTCTCTTTGTGTTTGGAAACACCATGAATAGAGAGTTGGTGAGAAGCTTACATGTCTATGGATTGAAAGACGGGAAGGAGAAACAAGTTGAAAGAGAGTTTTTGTTCAAAGAACGAGGCTCTTATGTCGAAATGCAAGCCACCCCAATACTTAAATTGAGGGGATTTCAAGTTTCTTAGCTGTTTGAAGGGCGAGTGATTGGTTTATGGCTCTGCATCTTTGCATTTGGTCCTGATTCTTCTCATACTTCCATCAACGTCCCTCGTATTCTCTTAATTTCACGAAACCCAAAGCTCAAGTCAATTCCGAAACTGGCCAATGATCTTCAAATGATTTTTCAGTTGAGCTGTGGAACAGAAGACCAAGGGCTATCGCAGTCTACATCGAAGGAAATGTGTGAAATGGGCACTAAACATTGTCATCACTCTAGAGGAAATCCTGAAGTGTTTCATCAAGATCTTAACTGTCTTCCTTATTCAGACTCTACATGTGAATATTCTGTAAGCCAAAAAATTGAACAATGTGGACCTGGTACTATGGAGAAGAAGAAAAAAAGAGCCGCATCTGAAGACGTAGCTAAAATTGATTTGGAAGAACTTGTTAAGTACTTTGATCTCCCAATTCTGGAAGCTTCAACAAGATTGAATGTTGGCCTCACGGTTTTGAAGAAGAAGTGCAGAGAATTTGGTATTCCTCGTTGGCCACATAGGAAAATCAAATCTCTCGACAGTCTCATTCATGAACTCCAGGATTGAAGAGCCTGGCGAACTGGTTCTTTAAAGTCGTCTCGAGTTCTGGGCAGAAACGCATAGGTTTTAGTGATATGGCATTATCACGGAGTGGGCTTCTGTACCGGTCTGCATGATGAGATGGCAGGTCATCTTTGAGTGGTAGGCTGGACCCGCCAGTTTGGAGAAAGAAATTGGATCCGCTGGGTCACTCGATTTTGGACAACAACACTCTACTCTACATGTAGCGTGGGGTTCTATTTAATTTGCACAATAGGTAGTGAGCTTCAAGGCCTATTCTTGAAGATGACGATATGGCGTGTGTGGGTTCCCATGCCTCTCGACTTCAGCATGTTTCTTTCGACAGCAAGTGCTTGGTTATTGTGTATGGCTTTCCACGTGTGGCGCTTTTGGGTGCATAGATGCTTGTTCACGTGCCTTGGGTATATATGGTAGGCTCGCTTTCCGGTAGCTCATGTATAGCTTATGGGTTACGCGTGGTTGAACGCTTCCTTCATGAACAGCGAATGTAGACTGGACACACATTCATGGACATACCTCCATGTACATGCAAATTTTGGTTGCATGCTTCATTCACATTTTCTTTCGTGTGTAGGATGCCAATTTACTCAGGCAGTATGCCACTATACCTTATGAAGGTACAAAAGAGTTCACGACATACCGGACCTAATGAGGGTCCAAGAAAGGCTACACTCCTCCACACCATATGAAGGTATACGGGGAGTCTACAGTCAACTAGGTCTGACCCATGAGACAACGGTCGAATGATTCGGATAAAGATCCATTAGGGAATTCACTCACTCCGTTAGATAAAGGTCTCTGAGAATCAACAAGACTTATATGAAGGTTTGGACCTGATGAAAATTCATGAGTATGGTCGAATGGACCCGAAGAAGGTCCAACATGGTCCCCACTCCTCACTCTACAAGACATGATAGAGGTCGACTGGACCTAATTAAGGCTAATGAAATTCTTCTTTCTACTAGATATGATTAAGGTTTTCCTATGTAGCCTGAAGCTAATGATAATTCATACACTTCATATAGAAAACATGAATTAATCATTTCATGTCGACTGGAGGGGATGACTAACTTTTCGTGTGGTCCAGAGGAGATGGCAATCCTTTCAAATCATCTAGTGAAGTCGGTAATCCCCTTAATGTCGACTGTAGAAGATGGCATCGCTTTCATGTCGTATGAAGGAGACTGAGATTCATCCCTGTCGTCTAGAGAAGATAACGATCCTTTCATATCTAATTTATCGTCGTCTGGAGTGGATGTCATGCCATCAATGCCGAATGGAAATAATGGTAGAGAATACTTCTTGGTTGATTATGGTGAAGGATTATGAGGGTATTCTTATGTCGACTGGAGGAATTATGTAGATTGGTGAAAGTGATGGTCTTTACACGTCGACTGGAGTAAATGGATTTCTCATTGAGAGTGGAATGGTAGTCTGACACTGCTTAGGCTTGACATAATTGCCTTTTTAAACTCTTGCATTTCTTGTATATAGCGGAGGGGGTTTGTTGTGCTTGGTCGGTTGGGGTGATATGTTGACTTTTTCCTTGAAGCATTGGATGATTGTCTGGTGGAGGATTATCCCTTTCCATTTTATTAAATGCCTCATAGGTTGGATCCAATGGTAAGTCAGTTGAGGTGATCCGGAGCTTCGCGTCATTAGGAAGTAAATAAGATTTGCTCTAACTTCTTTTGCAGGCTCGTGTTGGAAGCTATGGTAATGTTTGTAAGTCCTCGTAGACTGTATGATTTGTTTGCTTATAAATCGCTAAGGCCCCACGGTGGGCGCCAAATTGTGGACGCTGGATTTCGCCCAAGGTCCACAATCGAGATTTCGTAGAGGGGGGCACTAGCGATCCTGCAAAACAGAGGTAGAATGAGCGGGAGTTCTGCCCACCGGTGCGGTGGGTGCCGGGAGCACTCCGACGCTCAAGTCAGTAAATGAACCAAGGAAGTAGTAGATGAGAGGTTAAGGTTAGATGCTACCTTGAAGTCCGTAGGATGCCGTGAAGGCGGTATGTTGGAGGTGCGGTGAGCTTGAGGATGCCTTAAAGCTGAGAGTATGAGAGTTAGAAGTTCCATCCTCCTTCCTCTTGGAGCCTTGTTCCTTATATATTCATCCTATAGTAACGTGTGCCTTTATTGCCTTTTGATTAATCGTCTGTTGGATCATGGTAACAGTCAACTTTATGAGGAGCTATTACCGCGTTTGTAGGCTGGAACGGATGGGTTGTGAATGACATTTATGAGCCTGGGCGTTATGTGGGCTGAAGTAGGGTGAGCCCCGATTATGCTTTGAGCACGTGACGTCTCACTGGGCTTGGGCTTAAGAATCTCTAGGCCTCTATACACTTTAAACATTGGGGCTTCCTTTTGAGGTAGAAGTTTGGGCCCGGAATAAAAGGACGAAATTGCCCCTGGACCAAATTTGGCCCATACAAATATAGTGTTTCATAATTATGGATGGTTCTGAACTGTTTTAAATTTTGGAATTTTAGACGAATTCTTAAAATGGAAATCTGCTATAAATGATAAAAAAAAAATATATATCATATTATATGCATAAAATTTAAGATATGGCCAAATTTTAAATTTTAAGACAGATTTTAGAACCTGACCAGCAATTTGTGTTGAATATATTTAGGCCTAGGGTCTAGGGCCACCTATGTTCACAACTGCATATCCCATTAGAAACTCAATTTCACTTGAAGGAAATATACAGCTTCCTAATCTTTTGATTTTGTTGAGAAAGTCGCTCACCAAGAAGCCACGAAATTTAGTTTGGTCAAGATTTTTCAGTCAATAGTTGTTCACACAATTTTATGAAAGTCCACATGATCTATGTATGTCTCACGTGCCAATTATTTTTTTATCTCTCTTTGTTGAACATTGAATTTTTTTTTAAAAAGGCACAAGTTAGTCAACCTGAATGAAAGATTAAAAAAGAAAAGAGAGAAAGCAACAAGGGAACGAGAAGGAGAACTATCTTTGCATTTGTCAAGAACTTTCCAAAATTACAATGCTGCAACAGCAGCTTATTGCTCAAAAGAAATTGAGTCAAGGAACAAAAAAAATAAATGAATGAAGGTCATGGTAACTTCAAATAAAAGAACAAAGAATGTGGACAACCTATTTAACTCTTTGGCACAAAAAGTGCCTTGACTTGTCTTAGGCCCTGACCTGAACCTTTTAGGCTCAGCCACTGAGCAGACCAAAATCATTTTCTGTTTTGTGAATGCAACAAGTCTAACTAGCGTTAGTAACCACTACCCTAGGGCTAGGAAGTCCCATGTATGCAAGCCTAGGTGAAACTCGGATTTTTGGGCTAGGTCGCGGTGAAGGAATTGGAGCGGGGATTCTTGAGCTGCCCGGGGTGACTCTAGGTGATAGATTGACTTGCTCAAGTGCCTGGAATTGAAGGTCTGTTGGATAGTCCCTCACACAACCTATGCGAGGTCCAACTCCACTGGTCCACTTGCATGACAAACGCTTGGCCAAGTCATACACCGGTGCTTCTTTGTTGGCTGCATTGCTACTGGTACTAACTTGTTTCTCAGTTGTGGTGCATTTGTCCCTGATGGCCCGGATAACATCTGCAGCATCAACATTTGTTGATTTTGCAGTTGCGGGAAGTTTCTCCGCCTCTTTTGGCTTAGACTCCATAGAATTAACTTTAAATGAGAATCTGTCTTCATCTATTGCACATCTCTGCAGGAAAAAAATGATGAACACGAGTTATTTTTTTATTCCAAACATAGATACACACATGCCAACCAAGAAAATAGATGTTTTATTTAGGCCTGAATATTGAAGTACCTTAACATTGGTCAAGTCCACATTGTGCTCCTCAAGGAAACTAATGAACTCCTTAAAGTTTTCTTCAGTTGGGAGATAGTGACCACTATATGGCCATATTGCCTGAAAAGGGTGAGAACAAATTAGCTCGGAAAAACAAATAAGAAAAAGTGAATGAGTGTTGATAGGTGCAGATACATACCTCAAGAATCCCATCGTGGGCTACCAACCTTCCAGCAGCAGTTATAGCTCCTCCGGAAAGAAAACTTGAGTGCTGAAAAACACCTTTCTTCTTCTGTCCCACATACAAGGCTCTGGAAGTGCTGAGTACAAAAATCCACTTAGAATCCTCCGTGGTATTGACAAACATCCCAGTTTGCCTGTAAACAAGCTTTCCGCTTTCCATTACTACTTCAAATGCTTCCCTTTCATTCTGCAAGTGCAAACTACAGATGTCATAACAGAGCTCACAAAAGGTTTTAGAACACAAACGCATATAGGTGTGGGTTTGCATGACGAGCAAGAGGATCTATTTCAAAACACAAGATGCATAACAAGCTGCATAAGGGCAAAACTTACAGGTCCGAGATATTTGATGCATTGCCGTTGTAGAACATTCCTTGGGCACTTCTCAAGGTTCACTTCTTTACCATCACCTACATCCAACCTTCAGTTTAAAAGGGAATAAGTTTAGAATGATGGTAAAATAAAGGAAAGTTTCAGTTGCATAGGCTGAATCTTGCAAGTAAATTGGTTTTCAATGCGCATATTTACCAGTAGAAGAAAGGTTGGGAGCTCTTGCTGTCAAACCAGATGTCATAGTAAAAATGTAAATTGTGCCCATAACGATGGCGTGGATCAATCTGCATAATGAAAAAGAAAAAAATTCAGCCTCATAATTTCACTTATTTGTAACCTCGAGGCATAACAATCTGGGTACAAAATGCAAATCCAGCCAAACATTCTTTACAGCCCAAAAATTTAACAGAATTTTGTTCCATGAAAGCAAGAAAAATTATATTAAAGATCAAGTTACAGTGATAAACCTGTCTATGAGAACTGCTTATATATATTCTAAGAAGGATTGATAAAAAAATGATTAGTGTTTAAAACAATTCAGTTCAAATGATTCAACACAACAGAGCAAAAATGTTTCTTTCGAGAGAGTGCAAGTCCACTTCACAGGTTTGAGGCAACAAACTAGTTTCATTCGAAAATTACAAAAGAAAGATAAGGCAACTCAAAAACAGAATGAGACATTTGAGACAAAATAAATTGTGCAGTCATAAAACACAGCAGTTGATAAAAGTTTTGGTGGAAGCAAGTGAGCTTACAGCTTCAAGCCAGTGCTGAAGGGCTAGTTTCTGAGCCTTCTCATCTTTGGATAAACCTTTCCCTACCTGCAAACAGAGGCAGATGGAATGATTAATTTCATAAATTGCTAACAAAAACATGTCAACTTCAGTGACTTGTTAGCAATGAGAACCCAATAAATTACCTTAGCTGCTCTTGTTCTAGCCCGTGCCCAACGTGAGACTGCAGTTTCTGGCTTCTCAATGTTAAAGAATGATACCGAGCTTCGTTTTAGAGCTGCAAAATCTAATGCTTTCCACCTACAACCAGTGAATCAATATAAGTAAATTGAAAAGACTCAACCAAGCACAAAGAAATTCATATTTATCAAGAGACGCACCAAAGCTCCTCAACCACAACAGCACAATCTGCAAGGTTCCTTCTTGTCCTGTAACTCTTGTAGACTTTTTGAAGCTTAGTAGCAGCAGCATCGAGCTCACTAACTGGCCGTGGAGACAACAATATTACCGGGTCAGGTAGCAAAATTGTTGGTTTGTTAATTTTAACATTTCCTTGAGCTTTATCCTTCAAAGAAATTGAATTGACACACTCTTTTTGATCAGAAACTTGTGAATCCCAGTTCTTGAAGCTTATCAGGGACCTCTCAATGATCATTTTATCTGACCCAACAAACCTTTTACTGCTTGTGGACCTTCTAGTGACTTTGTCAATGGTGTTTGTGAAACCAAAATAATTGTGCAAGATTTCATTCCATGTGGAAAAGAGTAATGAAAGACAAAGACCCATTAACTATCAACCTGCCCTGCTCATCAAGAAAAAAATGAAAATGATAAGTAAATAGAAAAATTAATGCTTATTTATTCATCTTCTTCTTGATGACTGATCCAAAACAAGAAAATGACAATGCTTATGTACAACTATAGAGAGAATCAAAGTGTAAGAAAATGAAAAAAATAGAGAGAATCAAGCATGAAGATACATTTCAATCACCCACTTGAGCCATGAATAATTAAATAACCTATTGAAAGAATAATTAAATTAACTAAAGAATGAATCAAATTCATAGCCATATGCATTACTCAACATGCAATCAGTTAAATCAAATACCCATTACAATAAAATTGAGAATTGAAAAAGATTGAAATGGAATGGAGAGCCACTCACCTAAAAGTCCAAACCAAAGAGCTCCAAAATCTCTCTCTCTCTCTCTCTCTCTCTTTCTAAATCTCAAGTTCTATCTCAAGATACAAAGAAGTAAGAGTTCAAGATCACTAAGCACATGGAACAAACAAGCTTATCAATTTACGTATATATAGTGATGGGCTGTGGCTGCAGCTTGAGTAATCAAAGTAAACTTTCGACCCAAAAAAAAAGTATAATATTTAGCCAAAGAGTAGCTTCAAGGAAGTTGCAAGGGAAACATAAACGAAGCACCAATAAATTAAGTATGCTTTGTATACTTGTATGGCCATAACTGGACGTGAAAAGGTGGGCCATTAGTGAGTCTGCATTAGAAATCGCAATTGGAATCTCCCGTCTCATTTAAATTATGATTTAAGATGAAAATTTATTTTTAATTTTGAATGATTTTTTTTTTTTATTTCAGATAAAAAATTATCTCAATCAATATTTTTTATTTTAAAATAATTTTCATCCGAGATCATTTTTATTTTAAACCAATCTCGATTAGTATTCTAGATCTTTTTTGCTCGGAAGAATTCAATTCTCAACAACTCGTATAATCATTGACTTTGTTCCCTTTTATTAATATTTACTATTTTTTACTAAACATTTTATATGCTTATATTCATAAATAAATCATCTTCAGTCACAGCCGCCATTGTTTACGTTTCAAGTTTGCTCATTTTTCTATATAAGACTAGACAACATGGAATTATAATTTAGAAATGAAAAACGTCACGTGATAAGGTGAATCGTCATTTATCCAAAAAAAAAAAGCTTAGAATATTAGTGAAATGTTAAATAAAAATTAATTTTATAACAAACATTATTTAATTCTAATTTTAACATAAGATAAACAACTCTTATGAATTTGTCAAGGAAACTTTTTTTTTTTTTTTAAATAAGTTAATTGACAAATCTAAATATACTTTATCGCATGGAAACTTTAGATATCTCAATTCTGAGTTTAGATAAACTTATCTAAAGTCATTTTTAAACAACTCTTATTTAAAGTTTCCATATCTCATTTTTAATCACTAGAAAATATTTTCTGGAAAAAAATATTGGACCCCTCAAATATCTAAAAATAATTTTCATAAAATAATTTTAAACGGTAACCAAATTTCATAAAATAATTTCCTTTTCAGAAAATAATTTTCAAAAAAAATATTTTAAATATATAAATTATTTTACAGCAGAATAAACAAGACACAATTTATAAGAGATGATAAGTTATGCTTTCAATCTCTTTATCCCAGCTTCCTTATGATCAAATTCTCGACCAAAATATTTTTGAGAGATCATAGTTCTTAGATCTCTGTCGAGCTGAGCAATCTGAGCCACTGTTCTTTCATACAATTGTTGTAGCTGGATAGCTAATGAATCCATCTTTGTTTCTGTCCTTTGAACATGATGAACAACATGATCAACTTTAGTCTCAATATTGTGAAATACAGTATTTTGAACTCTAGCATTTTGTGTGTGTCAGTTTAGCACATCTTCATGTTGTTTTGGTTCTTCCATCTGACCACTGGGTGTAACTGTAGTTGGTTGGACATAAGGTCTAGAGACAACCTTAGTATGAGGATCAACAGTCTTCTCGATCGGTGGAAACTGCTCTTGATAAGAAGATGTTGGTGGCTGGAACATCATGCAAGGTTGCATCTGTGGGAGAGGCTTGAGATTCCAAGTCTTCTTTGGATGACATTAGATGAGGAGAATACGCTTCACGATCTGTCCATATTTGTCTTTGAGCACTATTTCCTAATTTCCTCTTTCTTCTTTGAAACTCGCAGGTTGAGGCTCATTTTCACCACGTCACTGTGGATGCCAATTGTAGGACTGCTTTCTGAGTCGTTACGCCATGATTTGTCCAATTTACACTGAGACTTTGGCTTCTTAGACTTTCTGACAGGAAATTATTTCATTCCATGATGAGTTATGATAACTCTTACTACACCCATGTAGAGATGGGTGTACCCTTCTAATTTCCAACTGGAGATGAATTCTTTTGGAATCTCCAGAATAACATACTGCTCATCTGTTGTAGCTTTGAGGGCACATTGATCCAGTTTAGAGGACTGGACATATTCTTTAGAAGTCGGATGATTTGTAGAAATCAAAGTACGAATATTTCGAGTAATAGTACTGGGTCTTTTATAGAATCATCTTCAGATGTGAAGCCTTTGTTGGGTTGATATTCTCATTAAGCTTGAAAAGAAGCTTAAAAATTTCAGTAGACTTTTAATTGTAATATCAATTTGAATTTATTTTGATAGATAGTTTATAAGAAATCTAATTCGAGCCCCCAATGAATGTGGTTTGGTGATAAAATGATTTATGATTTGATTGTCAGATTTTGTGTTCAAATTCAGGATATGTATTTCTTATAAAAACTTGGGATAGCCGAAAACTTTATGTTGTAAATTCTCTAAATATTGAGTTTGGATGAAAGAGGGTCATGTCTATTGGGTGGCGCCATATGGGAAGGGTACCAACATGTTAGGACATGTCCTCCAAATTAGAGGAACACCCATAGGCTCCAAATTATGCATGGAAGGGGTATAACCCTTAGGAGGGTTACAACCCAAAACAAATGGTGCCCTTAAGGCACCCTTCCATGTCTATTTAAAGGGGCTTTGAAGTTCATTCTAAAAATCCAGAAATCATAAGTCTTTGGTCACTACATTTGTTGTTTTAGAGTCAAGAGAGAGATTCCACCATTTTTCCTAGTTCAATATCTTGTTAAGGAGTGCCCCTTGAACAAGAGGTATCCAATGAATCCTGGGAAAACGTTAGCCACATTGCATCCGTAGAGCACCGAGACAGAGGCTAATAAGTTCTTAAGGACAGAGAGATCTCGACTTGGATTCGTTTTCACTCATAATCTACAATTTTCCAGGTTTTTCTCATTCTATAAGGTTTTAGGATTTATGTGAAATATTGGCATGTTAGTATAGATTTGTTTTTCTGGTTTTGATTTATCTGTTTCATGTTAATTTCATTTAATAACACACTAATTACCCAACAATCTTAAGAACTTATTACTTCTAGTGTTGTTAGATGAAAATTCGCATGCTTTGATAAGAAATTTTCTAGAAAATATACTCTGTGCATGAAAAATATGTAAGGGCGTTCGAACGTCTGACGAACGCAAAGGCAAAAATTTGAATTTTCGTAAGTTCGAACGCGTATTCAAACTCAACTCGAACGCAAGCCTTCTTCCTTAGAACGTTCGAACGCGTCCTAAATGCAACATGAACGTAAACTCTCTGGAATATCCCATTTGAACGCGTTCTCGAACGCTACACGAACATGAACTCTCTGGAATATTCTGTTCGAACGCTACACGAATGTGAACTCTCTGGAATACTTCGTTCGAACACGTTTACGAATGTTACACGAACGTGCACACACTGGACAGTCTCGTTCGAATAAAGATACGAACGCGACACTAACAAAATTGGTTCTGGAACTATTTTTAGTTTAAAATAAACTTAGAATAATTTATAATATTAACTTAGTAAAATCATATAATGTATTACAATAAACTTGGTAGTATAGATTTAATTTGATATTAAGTATTCAATTATCACAAGCATACACATAGTGATAAAGTTGAAATTTAATTGTCTGTTGCATACTTGGGTGAGAATTAAAAGTGTAATCTTACACAAGTAATTTCATCCAATCTTGGTTGATTAATACACATATCCACACACACACACACACACAAATACACACACACACACACACATTGTATTGTGAAATTGGAAGTGTAATACTAAGTTTGAATTGCTAAGAGAGTCTATTGAGAAAATGTTTAAAGGATATTCTGTCAAAAATGCGATAAGAGACTAAGTGGTAAGGGATTTAAGTGGTTACTCCGGACCCCCCTCGTTCTCTGGGAATATTCCTTTATTTACTTATCATAAGAGACCTTAGTCGTAAATTCAAGGACTTGTGTTAATTGGTACTACGGTCCAATATAACAACGAGTGGATACTTAGTATATCACTTGAACAAGATCATTCATTGATCGTGGTATAATTTGTCTTTTGTAGACTTATTGATCACTGTTAGTTTTTCTAGTTACACATGGCTAGCGGAAACATCACAATACCACGAGAAGAGACATTGTCGTCAGACGACTTCCTATGCAAGAACTACCTTTTGGGTGGACTTGACAATACCTTGTACAATGTGTACCAAGGCATGGTTTCTGCGATGATTCTCTGGGAATATCTCGAAAAGAAATACAAAATCGAGGATGTTGGGCAAAAGAAGTTTGTCGTGGGTAGGTTCCTGGACTACAAAATGGTAGATTCAAGAACGGTAATGTCTCAGTTGAGTGAACTGCAATTTATCATTCATGAAATATTGGATGAAGGAATGAAACTCTATGAGACGTTTCAAGTTGCTACAATCATTGAAAAGTTGCCTCCATCATGGAAGGACTTCAGGAGCTATCTGAAACACAAAAAGAAACAGATGAGTCTTGAAGACCTTGGGGTTCGATTGAGAATTGAAGAAGGCAAGAGAAATTCCGAAAAGGCCAGCTACAAGACTATGGAGTCTAAGGCCAACATCGTTGAGGATGGAAATAGTAGAAAAAAGAGAAAGAATAGTGGAGCTGATTCTTCCCAAGCAAACAAGAAGTTTAAGGGGAAGTGTTACAACTGTGGGAAAATCGGTCATATGGCAAAAGACTGCAAAAATAATAAGTCTCATGACAATGGCAAGAAGAAGAAAAATGAGGCACATGTCACTGAAGATGAGCAGTTAACTGATGAGATCTCAGAGATGAACCTCTCAGCAGTGGTAACTGAAGCCAACTTGGTTGGGAATCCGAGAGAATGGTGGGTAGACACTGGGGCTACTCGTCATATTTTTGCTGATAGCAAGATGTTTTCCTCGTATCAGAAAGTCGATGGTGGCGATCATCTGACTATGGGAAACTCATCTACCTCTATAGTGGTTGGACAAGGCACAATGGTTCTGAAGATGACATCCGGAAAGGAGCTTACATTGAAGAAAATTTTTACATGTTCCTGATATTCGATAGAACTTGGTCTCGGGCTCTCTCCTTAGCAAGAATGGCTTTAAGCTTGTATTTATTTCTGACAAATTTGTATTGACCAAAAATGATGTCTATATAGGAAAAGGATACCTCACTGAGGGCCTTTTCAAATTCAATGTAATGACTGTCAATCGACACAGTGCTAATAATAAAGCTACAACTTCCGCTTATATTATTGAGTCACAAAATATATGGCATGAGAGGTTATGACATGTTAATTATGATACAATGCTTAAATTAATTAACATGGGCCTTATACTTAAATTTGCAATTGATAGCTAATATAAGTGTGAGGCATGTGTTGAAACAAAAATGTACAGAGCATCATTTCATTCCATAGAACGAAGTTCTGAACCCTTGTAACTTGTACACACTGATGTGTGTGATATGAATATTGTGCAAACAAGAGACGGTAAAAAGTACTTTGTCACTTTTATCGATGATAGCACAAGATTATGTTATGTGTATTTGCTGAGGAGCAAAGATGAAGCTATTGAGAGCTTTATACACTATGAGAACGAAGTTGAAAATCAACTTGGCAAGAAAATCAAGAGAATCATGAGTGATAGAGGTGGTGAATATGTGTCACCATTTGGTGAATATTATTCCAATCATGGAATTATTCATGAAACTACTGCTCCTTATTCGCCTCAACAAAACGGGATTGTTGAGTGTAAAAACCGAACGTTGAAGGAAATGATGAACGCCATGTTGACAAGCTCTGGTTTACCCCAGAACTTGTGGGGGGAAGCATTGATTTCCGCCAACTACGTTCTGAACAAGCTACCTCACAGAAGATTTGACAATACACCATATGAGTTGTGGAAAAGTTATGTACCTTCCTATAAATATCTGAAAGTGTGGGGGTGTCTAGCCAAAGTAATGGTTCTTAAACCTAAGAAGGTTATAATATGACCCAAAACTGTTGATTGTATATTCATCGGATATGCTCGCAACAGTAGTGTGTATCGACTCTTGGTACACAAGTCTGAGATTTCTGACATCAATCCGAATATGATAATTAAGTCAAGGAATGCGATATTTTTTGAAGAGATATTTCCTTGTAAGGAAAGACAAAGAAAATAGTCTCTCAAAAGAACTATTGATACTGTCAAGGATAATGATCATGTTGACCAAGAGTTAGATCAACATGGAAATGTTGAGGCAAATGAACCCAGACGTAGCAAAAGAGCTAGAACGTCTAAGTCATTTGGACCCGATTTTCTGACATATTTGTTAGAAAATGAGCCTCAAAGTTATAAGGAAGCAATGTCTTTGACAGAGGCACCTTTGTGGAAAGAGGCTATCAACAGTGAGATTGATTCAATCCTACAGAACCATACTTGGGAGTTGGTTGATATTCCTCCAGGTTGTAAGCCACTGGGCTACAAATGGATATTCAAACGGAAGATGAAACCAGATGGATCAATAGATAAGTACAAGGCAAGACTTGTCATAAAAGGTTATAGACAAAAATAAGGTCTTGATTACTTTGATACATATTCACCAGTGACTCGTATCACATCAATAAGAATGCTCATAGCCATAGCAGCTATATTTGGTCTTGAAATACATCAAATGGATGTACATTCTTGAATGGTGAATTGGATGAAGAGATTTACATGGAACAACCAGAAGGGTTTAATGTTCCTGGACAAGAACAGCAGGTGTGCAAACTTGTAAAATCCTTGTACGGATTAAAACAAGCACATAAGCAATGGCATGAGAAATTTGACAAAGAGATATTGTCAAGTGGGTTTAAAACCAATGAGTGTGATAAGTATGTGTACACCAAATCAACTCAAAAATGATATGTCATTGTGTGTCTCTACGTAGACGATATGCTGATAATTGGTAGTAATCATGAAATGATTCAGCCTACCAAGAAAGTGTTATCCAGCTAATTTGATATGAAAATTTTGGGAGTAGCTGACCTAACTCTTCATTTATCAAAGAACACTGGCTCGAGCATATCGCAACTAGAGTATTCGAGAATCATCGGAAGTCTGATGTATCTCACGAATTGCACACGACCTGATATCACTCAAGCTATGAATAGGCTTAGCAGATATACGAGCAATCCATGACATAACCACTGGAAAACCATAGTAAGAGTTTTGAGGTATCTGAGAAAAACTTCAAAAAATGGGCTGCATTATGCGAGATATCCTGCTGTTCTAGAGGGATACAACGATGCTAACTGGAAATCTGATATAGTGGATTCCTAATCTACGAGTGGATTTATTTTCACACTTGGTAGTGCAGCCGTGTCATGGAAATCCTCGAGGTAAATATGTATTGCCCGGTCTACTATGGAATCAGAGTTCATAGCATTAGACAAAACAACGAAATAAGCGGAATGTCTTCGAAATTTCCTGGAGGATGTTCCAAGTTAGCCCAAACCGGTGCCAGCAATAAGCATACATTGTGATAAGCAATCGGCTATTGAGAGAGCTCAAAATACAATGTATAATGGTAAGTCTTGACACATACGTCAGAGACATAATACCATACGTCAAATGCTCTCAAGTGGCATAATATCGATCGATTATGTCAAATCAAAGGAAAACATAGCGGATCCACTTACTAAAGGTTTACCTAGAGAGCAAGTTGAGAAGTCATCGAGGGGAATGGGCTTAAAGCCTATAAATTAAGAATTATCATTGTGGAAACCCAACCTAGCTGACTGGAGATCCCAAGTTCTAGGTTCAAAAGGGACAACTGAAACTTTGTACAATTCAAAACAAACACTGTAGAGTTTTGTACTCTTTCCCATTCCGATAATGACGCAGAGTGTTGTCTGTCAAGGTTAGGATAAGTTAAGGCTTTTAATGATCACTATATTAGGAGATGAGTCCTAATGAGGGTAAATGCATATTACCTTTTCATAGTAGATCACCTATTTCAAGTAAGAAGTGACGCCGCTTCCATGGGATTTTACAGGCTGATTTCCCTAAAGTGCTTAATGAATTCAGGACCGATGTTCATGGCCGAAATGAACATAACCCTAGAACAGGAAATGGTCGAAGTAAAGATGTGTGTTGGCAATTGTCTTGGTTTACACCAACGGCAGAACAGTTCAAGACTATGGGTCACTGGTTTGCCAAGTAGATCCGATTGTCATTCACTAGGAAAGGTTCAAGGCGAAAGCTACCTATTTCGATGCAGCTTTAGTTCACGGAAACTCTCTCAAGTGTCTGCATGAATATTTAGAGAATTGTGAGGGATTGTTGTAAATTCTCTAAATATTGAGTTTGGATGAAAGAGGGTCATGTCCATTGGGTGGTGCCATATGGGAAGGATACCAACAAGTTAGGACATGTCCTCCAAATTAGAGGAACACTCCTAGGCTCTAAATGGTGCGTGGAAGAGGTATAACCCTTAGGAGGGTTACACCTCAAACAAAAGAGTGCCCTTAAGGCACCTTTCCATGTCTATTTAAAGGGGCTTTGAAGTTCATTCTAAAAATCCAGAAATCATAAGTCTTGAGTCACTACATTTGTTATTTTATAGTCAAGAGAGAGATTCCACAATTTTTCCTAGTTCAAGATCTTGTTAAGGAGTGCCCATTTAATAAGAGGTATCCAATGAATCTTGAGAGAACGTTAGCCACATTGCATCCATAGAGCACCGAGACGGAGGCTAATAAATTCTTAAGGACAAAGAGATCTCGACTTGGATTCGTTTTCACTTATCATCTATAATTTTTCAGGTTTTTCTCATTCTATAAGGTTTTAGGGTTTATGTGAAATATTGACATGTTAGTGTAGATTTGTTTTCTGGTTTTGATTTGTTTGTTGCATGTTAATTTCATTTAATAACACACTAATTACCCAACACTTTACACACTTCATTTAAACTCGAATCAAATAATTACAGATAATTTAATGACAAAATTTCTAATATTTCAAAAAAAACTCCAATTCGAAAATCTGTGTACTCCTAATTTGTTAAAAGAAATTACTGTCAAGGTTCCATGAGAAAACGCAAATCACAACTTGATTAGATGAGACGAATAAATGTAAACCACTACGTAGTGACCGGGCAATAAGTGACTGACTTTGTGCTCTGGCCTCTGGGGTTAGAGTAACTCTTACGAAAGAAATAAGACTTTTAATAATAATAATAATAATAATAATCGGGAAAATGGTGGATTTAAATCAAATCGTTGACAGTCAACAAAGTGAGTTACCTCTCAATTAGTTATCATCATCAATGACGCAACAACAGCATAGTCAAACAAAAAGAACCATACATGCCCCCACGGCCACGTACTAGAGTTTGACCCGGATTTACTTAAACTCGAAAATAATAATTTAATTATTAAATGATATTGATCATAAAAGCTCGACTTGTGAGTACTATTCAATATAAATTTGATTTATATTATATTGATATAACTCGATTTCATTCGATATCATAAATTTGATTTATATTATATTGATATAACTCGATTTCATTCGATATCATAAACATACATACATACACACACATATATATATATATCACAAACATTTGAATTTGTATAAAAATTATTTAAAATTTGATTAAGTAAATAAAAAATAAAAATAAAAATTTTAATATTAACCAAGTCGACCCGAACCGAATCGTTTAGTAATTGAATTCAAATCGAGTTCAAACATAATATTTTCTGAACAAATCAACCTCGAACAATATATATAAAATTCGATTTTAATTCAAATCGATATTGAACTTAGATAAATACTTATCGAGCCGAAATTAAACCCGGCACTACTCCATTTGATTAGACCCTGCACGTACGGCAGACTCTTCTTCCTAGTAGGTGTAGCATTAATGTATATAAATGCCTATTTGCTAATTAGATACTCTGTTTTAATTCACTCGCAAATATCTAGGAGTAGTTGAAGTTGTTAAATACCTGAATTAATATATAACTGAATCTTTAATGTATATTATTATTAAACACGTTTAGTAAAAGATTGTGAAAATTTTTACACAATATAACTAAGCTCTGGATCCAAATTCGCGTAAATGCAATGCATGCTACAATTAATTTCCCATAAGTCCATGGGATATAGGGACGTTTTCAGAAATTTTATTCAGTCGGGACATGTTAAAAATTTTATATAATTATTTTTAAAATTCATATTATAATATATAATACAATAATTATAATATTTTTATTATTTAACGGGAATTTGTGTAATGAAAACTATGTGCAGTGCAGTTATTTTATTGTCAATTCATGCTTTTAATACTCGACGTTGAGTGGTGGAAAAGTAACGATAAGAGTGACGAATCAATATCAGTGAGATTATTAGACAAATTTAAAGTTTGTTTTGTTATTTGTAGATTTTTTAAGATTAATAACTTAAAAGATTTAAGCCTAAAATATACTTATATTAGTTTTTTTGTTTAAGAAATAACATTAAGAAAAAAATGAAAAAAAAAATCATTATCTTTATATATATATATATATTTAAATTACTTCTTATTTAGTGTGGATAATCGATTTTTATGCAATCAAAATAACTAAATAAATTTTAAATAATAGTATTTTTATAATATTTACGGTCAAAACCGATTAACACCGAAATCAAACGAAATAAAATAATTAGGCATTGTTTTTAACGTGGTTCGGCAAATATGAGGCATACGTCCACGAATCAATCTTATTAACGGTACATGTAAATGCTCAAAAGCTTACAATATGTTTTTATTTTGGCGGAGTTTCTTTAAAGTTCATTTTTTTTCTTACAATGGATTTTCCTCTTTTTATTCTGTTGGGGAGGCGTTTCAATGACACAAATATGGTAACCGTTGGATACCATTATGAGCAATAACTAATCCTGAATTATCGGGATTCATTATTATCTTAATTTGGTAATCGATGAGGTGATTTCCTTCCTTTCATTGGGGCTCTCGAGGACGTTCCGAGTTTCATGATACTTTGGAATCGCATTAACCGACTTTCAATCAATGATCTTGAGTTCATATGAACATGTCGTTCGCGGGGTC
>SKCR01038664.1:0-60106 GCA_019454045.1 Zanthoxylum bungeanum
GATATTTTAATCACGGACCCGGGTCTACGCGGACTCGGGTCCATGCGAATCCGGGCCGAGTCCGGCTAAATTTGACACCCCTAGAAGAGGGGAGATGACTCAAAGAAGGTGACGTCAGCAAAGATGATGTATCGATTAGTGTCTAGAGAATAACAATGGTACCCTTTCTGAAGTCGTGAATATCCCAAGAATAGACATTTAGTAGACTTAGCACAAAGTTTATCCTGTCCCGGGTTAGGTTATGGGCAAAGCAGAGATAGTCGAATATGCGAAGTGACACAGTAGAGAGGTTGAGTTGGAAATAAAATAGAGAGGAATTTGGTTATGTAAAACAGAGGATGTCATACGAAGATAGCAAGCAGTGAGAACATCCCCCCAATTATTATGGATTAACAAAGTATGAGCCGCTTCAATGAAATGTCTGTTTTTACAAAAACCCGTTGGGGCACATGATGACTAATAAAGAATACCTAGGGGGGACATAAAGGTGGTAAAAGGAACAAAAATATTCCCCAGCATTATCATTACGTAACACACGAATAAAAACACCAAACTAAGTTTTAATTTCAGCACAATTTTTGGAATATAGAAAATAATTCAGAGCAATGTTTCATTAAAAATAGCCAATTATTTTGATAATAATCATCAATAAATGTCACAAAATATTGAAAACCCATAATAGAATTAATATGATACAGGCCCCAAACATCGGAATAAACTAACTCAAATAAGGACGTGGCCTGATTATTGACTTGCTTGGGAACCCTAGCACGAGTTTGTTTCCCAAGTTGACACGACTCATAAGGAAGTAAAGATAAAGTAGAAAGTTTCGGAACTAGCATTTGGAGTTTGGAGACACTGGGGTGACCCAACGATTGTGGATGACAACAACAAATTTTGTAGAGGTGCGAGCGACCGAAGGTATCGACTTCATAAGGTGATAAGGCTTTGGGATTTACATCCTGTACCAATCATCCATCTCATACCCTGGGCCTGCACGACAAATTTTTTTAAGAAAGGTGACAGAACAATTCAGATCGTGGGTGAGTTTTCTAATTGAAATAAGATTGAAAGAACAACCGGGTACATAAATGACAAATTTTAAAGGTAGGGAAGGAACAGAATAAGTGGGCCCTATGCCTTTAGTGAGTTTTATAACCATTAGCAAGTATAACCATAGGTAGAAAATTAGAACTAGTTAAAGATGAGAAAATGTGTGGATTACCAGAAATGTGATATGAGAATCCAGAGACGGAGTGATGCAGACAACAAAATTACTAGTATATGAGCAATGGAGGCAGACGAAGCTGACTGAGAGGCCTGATAATGGAGGAAAGTTACATAATCGGCTTCAGATAAAGTGACATACTGAGATGACTGTTCGGAGGAGTCAGAGGATGGGGAATTATCAACTTAAGCAACCTTAGCTGTAGGATGATGTGGTGGCTTGCCATGGAGTTGATAGCAACGCTGTCGCGTGTGGCCAACCTTGTGACAGTAGGTACACTTCGGACGCTCGCCTCAATAGCGATTATTACCCCTACCGTCTCTTGAATTTCCTTGAGCGGCTAAGATGGAAGTCTCGACTGGATGGGAGTCAGAGTCAACAACAGCCATGGACGAGTCGCGGAGAAGGCGAGAAAAAACATTCTCCAGAGAGGGGATGGTAGCACTAGCTAGTATTTGGTCACGGATTGGTTAAAGCTCGGACCGTATCCCAAGTAAAGTCAATACCATTTAAAATTGTTCTCGTTGTTGTTCCTGATCAGTAACACTAGTAGTAATCGGGAGGAGAGAGTTGAGTTCCTCTCTTAGTGATTCGAACCTGCCAATGTACTCAGACATATCCATATTTCGTTGATTCAAACTAAACATGTTAGAAACCAAAAAATAGAAATGTTGGATATCATTGGTGTAAAAAGATTTAGTTTTACCCTGAAAAAATGGAGGAAACCCTCTTTTTATTTTCTTATTTTAAACTATACAAGAATATGCTTTATATAGCCTTCAGTCTTCTCTATAAAAGGAAGATAAATCTACCCATAATTACATACAATCATTACCATCTCTCTAGCAATCTTAAAGATACTTTCCTATTTCTAACACTCCCCCTCAAGCTAGAGCATATAAATCATATGCACCAAGCTTGTTACAAATAAAATCAATACGAGGACCACGAAGAGACTTAGTAAAGATGTCTGCTAATTGTCCTTCAGAGTTGACAAAGCTAGTGACCATGCATCCAGATAAAATTTTCTCCCTGATAAAGTGACAATCAACTTCTATGTGTTTGGTCCTTTCATGAAACACAGGGTTAGATGCTATATGTAGAGCTGCCTGATTGTCACAAATTAGCTTCATTTGTGTCACACCTCCAAACTTTAATTCCTGTTACAACTGTTTTAACCATATTAACTCACATGTTGCCAAGGCCATAGCTCGATATTCTGCTTCTGCACTAGACCTGGCGACAACTACTTGTTTCTTACTTTTCCAGGATATTAGGTTGCCTACAATTAAAACACAATATCCTGTAGTAGATCGCCTGTCGGACGGAGAGGCAGCATAATCTGCATCAGAATATCCAACTATCTGAGTATTGCCTTTATCTTCATACAATAATCCTTGTCCTGGCGCTTTCTTGATGTATTTAAGAATGCTTATGACAGCATCCCAATGACTCTCACATGAAGTTTGTAGGAACTGGCTAAGCACACTAACTGGAAATGAGATATCTGGGCGAGTAATCGTAAGATAGTTCAACTTTCCAACTAACCCTCTATATCGTCCAGGGTCTTTTAGCGACTCTCCAACTAGTTTCCTGTACTCCTCAGGGTTCTCCAATGGCTCCCCTTCTTTTGGTAGAAGTTTAACATTTGGATCCATGGGCGTGTCAACAGTTTTACAATCTAACATGCCAGTTTCCTGAAGAATGTCTAGAGCATATTTTCTCTGAGAAATGACTATACCGGTGAGACTGAGCTACTTTTATGCCAAGGAAGTACTTTAGCAGTCCCAAATCCTTAGTCTGAAAATGATTAAATAAGTGTGTTTTCAACTGTCGAGTGCCCTCTTGGTCACTTCCAGTAATGACTATATCGTCCACATATACAACTAAGTAAATGCATTGGCCATTGGAATGTCGATAGAAAACCGAGTGGTCTGCCTCGCTACGAATCATACCAAATTTCTGAATGACAGTACTGAACCTCCCAAACCAAGCACGAGGAGACTGTTTGAGACCATACAGAGAGCGACGAAGCCGACAAACCAGACCATACTCCCCCTGAGCAACAAAACCAGTTGGTTGCTCCATATAGACTTCCTCCTGGAGGTCTCCATGAAGAAAGGCATTCTTGATGTCGAGCTGATAGAGCGGCCAGTGACGCATAGCAGCCATTGAGAGAAACAAACGGAGGGAAGCAATTTTGGCTACAGGAGAAAAAGTGTCAGAATAGTCCAAACCAAATATCTGGGTATAACCTTTAACAACCAGGCGAGCCTTGAGTCGATAAACCTGCCCATTAGGACCAACTTTCACCGCATAAACCCATCGGCAACCAACTGTAGATTTTCCAGGGGGTAACAGAACCAAATCCCAAGTGCCACTTGAGTGTAAAACAGCCATTTCATCCATCATTACTTGTGTCCATCCTGGATTAGACAAGGCCTCATGGACATTTCTAGGAAGAGAAACATAAGACAAGGTGGAGACAAAAGCAAAATATGGAGCAGATAAACGATGATAACTGAGAAATGTATAAATAGGATGCGGAAAACTGCATATTCGGATTTAGACAGAGTAACAGTCTTACTCGAGTCGGCCATGGCAGTGAAAACAGTGTAGGGCGGCTCGGGAGACGGGGAGATCGGAGCCGTCTGAGTTCAGGGATATAGCCGGAACAGTGAACAGTGATGCATGAACAGTGACACGTGAACAATACGTGTGAACAGTAACGCCGGAACAGTGACGCCGAGGAAAAAAAATGTGAAAAGAAACCCTAGGATCAACCTACTGATACCATGAAGAAATGGAGGAAACCCTTTTTTTATTTTCTTATTTTAAACTATACAAGAAAAGGCTTTATATAGATTTCAGTATTCTCTATAAAAGGAAGATAAATCTACCCATAATTACATACAATCAATTACCATATCTCTAGCAATCTTAAAGATACTTTCCTATTTCTAACATACCCCATAATTTTTAGCTAGTCTTATAAGTCTTGAAGATAACAATGAGTTTAGGATCAATAGACTACCGGAGCAAGTTACATAATTGGGCATCAATCTTCTTCCAAAACTTCCGTTCATCAACAGGAATATCCTCTTCAGTCGAGGTCAAATGGTCTTCACACCCTTGCCTCGTGAACCATAATTCAACAAAGGCAGTTTAGGACACATAATTCATAGGACCGGTAACTTTTCAAAGGTAATAACATGATTACCAGAAATAATAGAAAAGGGAACACCTGATTTACCCAAAGTTGAAGGGCGGAGAAGATGATCACTTTCCAAGCCTGCCATGGCGGAAAAAGGCTTTGAAAAATAGAGGGGAACATATCTAGAAGGCTGAAGATCGAACTGCAAACAATGGTGGGGGCTCGTGGAGATGGAGTCTTTTTTATTGAATGAATATAGAATTGTACAAAATAGGCTTTATATAGCCATTATGTTACACTAATTTGGAAATTAGATCTACCATAATTGCATGATAGAATCCTAGAGATTATTGCCGTAACTCTAACAATCCTAGAGATGCTTTCCTAATTCTAACAAATATAAAAAAACACTAAAAACATTGAAATTCTTAATTTTTTTTTCATTTTTAAGCATTAAAAAATTCAAAAGAATCTTTTTTTACAAAAACTAAAAATAAAAATAAAATTATTTTCTAAAAGGCCCGGGCCTGGCATGGCAACGGTCCGGCCCGTTGCCACACTTAATAGTTAAGAATCAAGAATTAGGTTGAAAGTCCATAATCTTGAGGGTTTTTTCTGTTTTGAAAATATAATTGCAAGAAATTATTTTTTAAATAGTATATAAATGTAAGGCAAATCACCCCTCAACCTTGATGTGAGCGGTGAACGATGGAACTACAAACTTCAGTAGGCCAGAATAAAAAAATCTGTAAACTAAGAGGGCCCAAAATATAAAATTTATTATGAGACTTATTTTATCTGATTCCTTGTATTTGCTCATGTTTGTGTTATTTCTTTCCCCATACCTCTCCTAGAATTAGTGGCCTGCTAGCTGATGTTGGTAGCACCAACTATTGAAATAGCATTATCAGCCTGGTGATGCCTACTTTTTTTCCTCAGGATATGGAGACATCAATATCATTGGGCATGATTGTGTTGCTGCATTTCTTCTGAACAGGTTGATGCTCAACTATAAGTTGTTTCAAGCTTCTGCTGAATTATTGATGTTTTGCTGTATTCTAATTTCAGGGCATTTTCTACTTTCGAATGTCAAGATGTACGGAAGCTTGCCGCTGAACTATGTGGGCGCATCCATCCTCAAGTATATAGCATTATCTTTGCCTGGATTTATTTTTTATTCGTTCATCTTAAAATTACTTGGAACATTCTGATTACCATCGTCAGATGAGGGATTTGCGTCACAAATGGGATCTTGGGCTTCTTCCTCCCTTTTTTCTCTTTTTAAGTAATTGAAAAAATAGTGAATGACAATGGATGGGTTGGGCTCCCTTCCTAGTAATTTGTGAAATTTCAAATGACAGGAGGTATGACTTGGCTGCGAAGGTCTGGTTGTAACCATGGTTTTAAGTGTCAGAACACATATTCGAATTGAGTTTGAGTCTTGCACCATATTGCGTCATCAAGCTTTCAAAGAAATTGCCTCAGGCAATGCTGTCTTTGTGAGATATCCAGGTTGCTTTGGAGTGAAATTGATGATAGGTTGACAGAACAATGGGGATAAATTCTTTTGATTCTCCTTTTTTTTCCCTAAAAAAATTAGCATTTAAGCTGCATTAGATCCCGTGGCATTTTTCTGGGCCCTGGTCCTATCGTCATTTGTATTTGCTACATCCCTTTTGGGAGCTATATTGGAATTCTATAATCTTATCACAATCATTTCATTTTCTGTTGGTGATCTTCGTTCTGCACTGACAATAGTGAAATCCGCAAAATAGAAATGTTGTGGGATTTCTGGTTATTATGAAAATAAATAAATGAATAAAATCCACAACATACATCTTGCATGATGATAAATAACTTAGATATATGTTTGTTTCTTGTTTGCTATCTTATTGTTTCCAACTGCGCTTAAATTTTTTTTATTATGTTTATTTTCATATCTGCCATTTTAACTTTCCCTGCCATTGGATTCTGCAGGTGCTCCTTCCAATTGCTTGCTCTCAGTTAGAACGTGCTGCAGGTTTAAAGGATATTCTAAAGATCAAAGTTTGTTTGTTTACAGTCTGCACCAACATTACGGTAATTGTCTTTTGTTGTCAATATATACTTTTCCAGATCTGCATTGCAGGGCATTTAGCTTTTTCATCTTTTAAATGTCTAAGCTGTCATCTGTTCTTTTACGCTGCTGCTAATGCAAATTTTTTTCTGGTACCTAGATTAGAGGCAAGGATTCAATTTCACATCCTGCAATGCTTGGAATTAGGAAAACATTAGAAGCAGTTCTGGTATGGCCTTCTTTCGTTGATGACGAAGGTATGAACTACTTGGCTTTTCAATTTTTACTGAACCCCCTTTTATTTTTATTCAAGTTTGGGGCTGAAGATTATTTTTCTTCACTCAGTTCATAAAGCACAGCATGGGTGCATTGACTGTTTGGCACTGATGATATGTGCTGAACTGCAATCTCCTGAGTTACGCAAAGAATTCGCTTTAGTGAAGAATAAAATTGCTGGGAGAAGTGGTAATCCTGGTCTGTATCTTATCCTAATTATGAGCATTTTTGATGCTGGCTGTACTTGGCTGATCAATGTAATTGAAATTGCAGGGAATGCTGTCTCGAGGATCTCTGTCCTCGAACACGTGATTCATCATATAATTAATGATGAGAACAAAGGCATTTCTGGGTCTAATTTGGGTTGTGAGAACTCTGTGCTACGTGGGCCAGCGCTACTCTCTTTTCATGTGTGCATGGTCAATGTTCTCATTAGTGCTTGCCAGAAGATCTCTGACTCTGGCAAGAAACACTTCGCCAAGAAAGCACTTCCACTTGTCATTCATTCTGTGGAGGTATTTGGCTTTCTACAATAATTGATGTATTTGGTGTCTGTTTATAAGTTGCTCTTTTTGCTTTGGAAACAATAAACTAGTCCTTTTAATCATATTTTTTCCTGCTTTCCTGTCGTAATTGGTGTCAAATGCAGGGGATTAGTAACCCTGAGATTAGAGCAGCTTGTATACGGTTTCTCTTCTCAGCTGTGTACCACTTGAAGTCTGCAATTGTTCCATATTCATCCGATCTTCTCAAACTCGCTCTAACATTTCTGGGAAAAGAGTCTGAAGAGGTATTGAAACTTAGTTTTACATAGTTTTATAGCATTCATTATAGTAATCTAAGAATGGCCTCTTCCGTCATGGTGGTTAGACGCATTTATAATATAAAACTTGAAAGGCATTTGTCTTGATAAGCACACTAATTTTGGAGCCTAGTTCTAAAGTTCCAAATGATAGAAAATCCCAAGGACTGGGGGATTTTACCATTTATTAATAAAACTCTGTTTTCCCCAAACTGACGGCATCTCCTTGTATATTATGCCAACATCGATTGGTGGATAATGTTTTGGATGTTTTAGCTTGACTAAAAATGTCTCAACTAATAATTGAAACATTTTGTACTGTTTTTTGTTGCTTTTCAAGGGAAGGAATTTTTTTTTTCTTTTTTTCATTTCTTCTATATTTCTGTTATATTTTCGTATTTCTAATGTAACGTTGAAAAAAAAAAAAAAAATTAGAAGACGAAAGAAAGCTCATGTGATTGTTCATCAGGAAAGGATAGCAGGGGCAAAGCTAATGACATCTCTTATGGCCAGAGAAGATACCACCAAGGAGAGTATGTCAGAGGTACTTCTAGAGGCAAGATCTCTACTTTCAAGTATATCCGTGTCTGATCCTTCCCTTGATTTACGGCAATTATGCAATAAGTTGCTGGTATGCCTAACTTTTTCCTAAATTGTACTTTGTTGTAAAGAATATAGGAATGTTAGCTTCATGACTTGTGTAACGCACCTACACTCCAAGCTTGTCCAGGGCCCATGTCTTGCCCATGGCCGCTTTCGTGTGGTGCTAGAGTGCACTTTTGTATTTTTCTTATTTTATTTTATTTTCTATTTTAGAGGGGGTGACAACTCAAACATCATGTGTGTTTCCTAGTGTCACTTGTGCAATGTCTTTAAAACCTCTTGGGGGGGGGGGGGGGTGACCCGGGCACCTTAGAAGGGCCTTGGCCACCAGCATACTAGGGGCTTAAGCTGTGTACTCCCTCGCCCTTAGTTGGCTTGCTTAATGGAACATGCTTCCTTTTGATTTCCAATTGCTTTGTCCAAATGTGATGGTTGAATGTGTATGCAATACGTCTAATATGTGTTTCATTATCTTGTGCCCCGTAGATATGTGCTTATCGATGTATGCTCTACTTTGTTGCCTAATAATGTTCACATCATATAGATTGGTAACCATGGGTACGACCTTGCAGGGTCAATCCTAGGCTGACTTGTTAGACACAACGTTAACAAGTGCCACACGGACCAAACTTGGTGACACCAAAGTTTGGCCCGTGACAGTTGGTATCAGAACGTGGTTCAAGGTTGCATGATAAAATGGCTACGAGGCCCTCCTAAAAAACGCGCTTGGATGCTATCGAGAAAAAACTAGTGGATATTGATGGCTTCATCACAACACTCACGAACAAAACCTCAGATGTCGAAAATCTCAGACAAACTATCAAGGTACTGGAGGCCCTAACAACCAGGGTAAGTAACCTAGAGACTCAAGCAACGAGTGCTAGCACTAGTTCCCCACGAGAAGAGGGAGATGCCAATAATTGGCAAGATGTCGTGAGCTCCTTGAAAGAGCAGTTGGCTGAGTTGAGCGTAAGGGTGAACCTCACCGCCCTCGCTATCTCTAACTTGCCCACGATTACTCAGAACCCGGAGCAGAAGAGGTCCAAAATCCCAAAACCTAGAGTATATGATGGTGTTAGAGACGCACAAGTCCTCGAAAACTTCCTCTTTGACATGGAGCAGTACTTCAAAGCTTCACGAATAGAAGAGGAAGGGGACAAGGTCTCGAATTTATCCTTGCATACCTTCACAGATTCCTACTAACTTAGGCTATTCTACAGGTTCTACTACATTTGGTACATCTATGGACTCCTACTAATCTTACAACCTCTCTCTCACTTGCCTTAATCTTTGACCTTACTGGGTTCGATTCTTTATGTCCTCGAAGACTTCCTTAATCTTTTTCTGAGTAACCCGCCTTTCGAGGTCTTTACATTTCTTAAGATGAACTCTCATCGGCTCCTTATGATCATCTATATCTATGCTGGTAGGGACTAGGACAAACATAGTATATCTCGATGAGTTTCGATCTCCTCGTTCTGATACTCTATGTCCTGGTGGAGTCTATTTCTCATGTAAGGCAGGTATGAGCTAGTACCATCAGGACATCTTTCTTAACTGGTATTACTAAGTGGTAGTAGACTAGATAGTTCAAGATCTGGTCTTTATCGGGTTTACTTGGGATAAGGTTATTCATTTCTGTTTATGACCTTCATTTGACTGCTTATGGGCCTGGGTTTGGATTTAGGGATCTGGGGTTCTCTAGTTCCTTTTTGGCATTTCTTGCCTGTGGGAACTTCCTAGACTAGCCTTAATCTCTCGCTTCTTTTTTGTTCATGTCTATACCTCGTTACTTGGGGAACTTACTATCTATATGAAATACCTGAAGGCTATTAGATCGTCTTGAAGGAAATTTCTGAGGAGGGAAAGAATCAAACATCTTCTAGGCACTATATTACTTGCTCGGGCTTTTTCTATTCTTTCTCTACTATCCTGGGTGGATATCCTTATACTTTCACTATCTTATTATGTCTCTTTACTTTTCTTTATTTCTAGCTGCTTACACTTCTATACATCATTTCTTACTTTCTTATAGCTTCCATATTCCCAAATCTTTGGGTAACTTTTCTTAAATCATTTTTGTTTAATTTCATAACTCGCTCTGAACTTCTGGAAATAGGCCAGGATAACTTAATGAGAGTTCTTAACTTGGATTTAGAGTGTCGTTGTTCTCGTAGAGAATACTATTCAATTAGTCTGGGAAGCCTTACTATCATGTGTATAGAACTTTGATGACGTACTCGAGAATCAGATACTGGAGAGGTAGTGCCTTGCATACGAGCATCCTGGACATACTACGTATACAAAATCCCAACACTCTGTCCACTGCAATCACTGACTCCCTAGACCATGCTCTGATACCATCTTTGTAACAGCCCCAATCCGGGATATGTTACCAGCAGAGGATAGACCGTACTAACCCCATAAACCTCTGATTCTCCAACCATAAACAATCATTAATACTTTGTTTTCTTAATTATATATAATATGCATGGGATCGTGGCCCAAACTTAACAACTTTATACATGCAGACTCAACATCAGTAACTGTAAACATAATGACACATGCTTTTACATTGACTATCACATAACCAAAAACTAATACATGACTTTATTTGACTTAGACTGGAATCTCACTTTTCTGACTTGGACTGATGGACTCCAACCCTAATGACTGCATTAGTATCTGTCCTCCAGAGCTCGTCCTCCGAGAATACCAGAAACCAAAGAAAACTGGGAGTGGGGGTTAGATCGTCGTACGATCTAAGTGAGTGGATGAAAAACTGAAAAAGAAACTGATATTTAAGCTTTTGGTACTAAATTCAAAGTTTCAGAAATATCTTTATATGAAATATCTTTTCTGAAAAATGCGTCTGAAATTTCTTTATAAAACTCATATTTCTGAAAACTGTTTTTGAAACTCTGGTTTCTGAAAACTATTTCTAAAATCGGATTTCTAAAAGCTGTATCCTGAAAATCTGGAACCTGAAAATCTGGTCCGTATCTGAAAAACTTGACGTATGAGGGCGTTACGTATCATCGTCCCCTCATACGCCTATCTGGAGCCAAGAATGCAAAACCATGACTTTGAGGCGTTACGTATCGCCGTCCCCCAAGCCACAAAACTAGAACTGGGAGTGCGGATCTAAGCTACCCTTCAAGCTCTGAACTTAAGGGTGTTACGTATCGCCGTCCCTCTAGTCCTGAACTAGGATCTGGAGGCGTTACGTATCGCCGTCCTCCCAGTCCTCTACTTGTGCACATGTTCTCTGTCCGTCAATTCCATGTCTGTACAAGTTGCATATTGAGGTGAGTTTTTGCCCCATGCCTCGAAAAACATAAAAATCATGCCTTGAATCTCAAAACTGTACAAAACGTTTTCTGAAAAATATTTCTTTTCTCAAACATAATTTTACATGAAATAACTGTAAAGAAAATCTTCTAACACCCTAAAACGTAAAAATATAAGTCTGAAATAACAATAACGAAATAAAAGTCAATTTAAAGGAAGAGTGTCCACTCACTATTTTTGGAATCTGGCTGGCACTGGATCCCTTGTCGAAGGAAATTGCGATTCCTGTGGATAATATATGATCGGTAACTTGATTAGAATATAAGTTGTAAAATGAATATCGGAATTTAGCTAAGCTGAAGGATGCATCAACATATCTTGTCTATAAGGCTTATCATACTTATATCTCGATGTAAGGTATGCATACGAACTGATACGAGACTTATAAGTAGGCCTCAAGCATGCTAGAAAGGAACAAGGATGGCTTAAAACCGATTCAGCCACATTTTGAACTCGCATCGCGACGTGCATGAACCAAAGGCGTGCCCAAATTTTACTCTTTCACGTCGCGAGACGAAACCCTCCAGCGTCGCGACGCGACGCGAAGCAGTTCCCAGTTTTCTATTTTTCTTCTTCAACTTCAATTCACCCAAATGCACAACCCTATCATTCCCATACTAAAAACCAATGCTCAATACATTATATTACTCTCAATTCTACATAAATTACATCATCATCTCCACAACAATCAATTTCCAATCTATCTCCAATACTCCATATGATTAAACCCATTTTACACTTTAATATCATATTCCTAACTAACTCAAACTTAGGGGTTTCAATCAATTCCCACACATGTTATACTACTAAATGCAATTTCTAACATGCTTCTATCATCCATCTAATATTTTATCATAAAAAATCCACAATCCAAAATTTGATTTAAAGGCCCTTACCTCATTTCCTTGTTGTTTTCTTCCTCTTTTAAGGTTCATGGATGTCAAACGCCTTGCTTCACCCTTCTTCTCTCTTCTTTCTTTTCCTTTTCTTCTTCTTATTCTCTTCTTCTTTTTCTTTCTTCTTCTTCCTCTTCCTTCTCTCATTTCTACGTTTTTCTTCTCATTTTTTGTTCTCAAATTTGTGTATTAGTGAATAGTAACTCCCTTTTATAGTTGGCCTTAAAATAAATTATGAAGAGTGTAGAAATTTGAAGAAGTTGGTAGAATTACTAGAATGCCTCGAGTACTATTCATCCTGAATTTTGATCAGTATTTTTAGCCCATTTCCGGTTTGAATTTGGAAAAATGTTCAACGCAAAAGTTGTAGATCTCGATCTCAGCTTTCCGACAATATAAAATTCATAAAAATTGGAGTTCATATGAAAATGTTACGGTCGAATTACCGTGGGCTGGCCGGAATGAAATATCTTAGAATCTCGTATCGGTCTTCCGAAGAATTTATTGTTCATCCTTAAAGTCGTTTTGCGAATGTATATATATATATGCTTGGACATAAATTATATTACGTAACACTTGTTCCGCGGTGTAACAATACTATAGTCAAGGAGTCAACAATAGTAGGGACCTCCGGTCGTTACACACATAGATAGCGAAAAATGGTTAGATAAAACAGTTTCATATAATATTAAAAGCATTAAATAGATTATGGATTTTTAATCTAAAAATGCCCCTCCCACTATTTAATGTAAAACTGTAATCCCCAAACAGAATACAAAATATTTAATAATCAAATTAAATACAACAGTGAAAATTGGACCCCATGAATATATTTCATCTCACAATGTTGGCACGTTCTCGCCTACGTATATTCATTAGGTAGACAATTCATTGTCAGTCACTCACCAGTGACTCCTAGGTTCCGGTCCTGATCGTTTCTCGCTGTGACAGCTTCGACATATTCACAAGGAGGCGTATCAAGGTTAAACTTGTCAATGATAAATTCAAGACACTCGCGTAACCCTGACAGTTTTGGCACGTTCAGGATTCCGTTTTCGCTTGAATTTACCTAATATCAAATATTTATCTGGTACAAATAAATTCCTACTGGCTATATCCTCACAGTTTTGGCACGTTCTCAGATATAGTCGTAGAAAATTTATCTATAAACCGTATTGACAAGACGGATCATGAAACATATATCAAATACATATTAATTATAAAACCTTATTTTAAATAGGGATTTTCCGAAAAAGATATTATACACTTTATTTTAATCAAATTAAATAAATTCATGCATGCATAAAGTAAAAATTAAATTAAATTTCAAATTTAAAGGACTAATCATATCATGGATTCAGAATAAGACTCGCTCTGATACCATTTTTATTGGGGTTTTAAGCAGTATTAGCGGGTAACGCAGTGGAACGCGAAAAATCAAATTTTTACGATTTCAATAATTTTTGTTGGGTAATTAAAATAAACTAATTTATTCTAATTACTCAATGCTCAAAAATTCAGTTTTTACCCAAAATCCATAATTTTAACCATATTTCTGTGAGACTCTCAAGGTTTGCATTTTGATCATTTTAGTTTTAATTTGTCAAATACAAATTTAGATGATTTTCAATCACTACCAAAATAATTTATGCATGTCATTTACATCAAATACAACTCACAACAAAAATCCCCAAATTTCTTGAAACTGCCGAGAGCCTCTAAAAATTTGGCCTTTGATCATTTTGGTCATAGTTTGTTAAAACAAGCTTACATGATTTCCAATCAAAACCAAAATGATTTTTATATCTTATATACATCATAAAACAACACATATATGAGAAGCCTCAATTTTGGTTGATGTTAAAATCCTAATTTTCCAATTAATCAAATTAATGAAATTAATCAAAATTAATATAATCCAACACTTTAGTCTAATCTCTACCATACCAAACATGTCTCACCACTTTGAAACAACTCAATAACAATTATAGGTCATCAATGAGTGGCCTAACAACTCTAGAATGACAACAATATCATCTAATGACCAAAAGTGTGCTTATACAACATTTACAAGCTTACTTTATTAACATACATGTATACATATTTCATTCATGCTTCCAACCGTCTTATTACAAAATTAAAAGAGTAGATAAACAATCAAGCATCACATGTTGTAGCTAAGAACCCTGGAAATATTTTTCTTTTGGGAGAAAAGTTGAAAAAAACTTACAAATCTTGAAGTTTTCTTCAATTTCTTACTTTGTCTTCATTTTTTCTCTCAACTTTTATTTTCTAATATTTAGAGGCTTAACACTTAAGTGAATCAAATGAAAAAACAAAACCTTTAAATACTATTAGGGTTGGCTAAAACTTGTTAAGAAAAAAACAAATAGGTATTTTCAATTTTCAAACAAAAAATAAAGAAGTTAAAATCAATTTTAACACATTTTTATAATAAATGTAAAAGTCAAACATTTACACTAAGATATTTCCTAACTAAAATATCAACTTAGATATTTCATATTTTTAATTATTTTAATTATTTAACAATAAAATAATTAAATAATTATTTAAATATAAATATCTAAATATATGTATTATATTTACTTTAAATAATCCAAATATATATATTAATGATGTATGTCAAATATCATAATTTGATAGTTAATTAATGTGTATTTAATAAAATCATATATTAAATACAAATATAAATTAATTAAGAAATGACCAAAAAGCGCTCTATGCATGTATCTTTCGTTTAACTGTTAAATAATCTATAAATAATCAATATTATTCATAAAGTTGCCCTAGTGCTCTACAAGTATATTTCTTTAGTGAGACTCTCTGTTTAGGCATATCTGTCACGAAATCTAATTTCGTGTCTATAATTTACCTTCTCGTAAATTATGACGACCATGGATAAATTCGTTGAACCATACAGGTCGAGGTCATTCCATACGAATAATCTATCCGTCACAGGTTCCTAGATTATTCCAGAGATGTAGATATAAACGTCAAATGTCTATAGATATAATCACGTCGACGTATCTATTGTTAGTGTCATAGACATGCCACGAGATCTCTAAGCGTGATTTGTGTGTGAAAATTACCAAAGAAAGTTGCAGAAAAACTTACATTGGTTGGTGGAAGTTCAAAACTTTTATGGATGTTGAAGAAGCTCCAAGCCTTTGTAGAGTGTTTCCAACACTTGGGTGAGTTTCCCTATCACCTTAAATTGACTCCTTATGTGCTAGCAAGAACAAAAATTGAAAGAAAAATTGCCCTCCAAGAGTTGCATATTTTCGGCCAAGAGAGAGATGTGAGGGAGAGAGTGAATAGTTAGTTGTTTCAAAAACAAGTGTGTGTTATATTTGGTTTCCAAAACCAAGTTGGTTAAAAGTAAGTGGTTTTGTGAAAACCATTTACTTTAGCCAACTACCACCATCACCTTTGACAAGTGATGTGAGTAGTGGGTCCCACCCAATTTAAATTCAAAATTTGGTTGGCACATACAACACGACTTTGGGCCCGGTTTCGTTTAATCCGATTAAATGAATTTTCCATCGCAACGTAATTAAATCCAATTTAATCAAATAATAATGCCTCGCAAAATTATTACGGAATTCGCTTACGAATTAATTCCAAATTAATTCGTTCGCTTGAATTAAAATCCAATTTTAATTCCGTGTTGAAATCCGATTTCAATTAAAATATTCAATATATTATTTTAGCCCAAATAAATAAATTAAATAGAAAAATTCAATTTAACTATTAAATTTATTTTACCGATTAATTCCAAATTAATCGCGTTCTCTATTATTCACGAATTAATCCTAGATTAATTCCTGACGCAATTAATCCCAGATTAATTTTCTCTCTCAAAATTAATCCCAGATTAATTTTCTCTCTCAAAATTAATCCCAGATTAATTTTCTCTCTCATAATTAATCCCAGATTAATTTTGTTCGAGTCAAATATCATCGGTGAATCTTTGGGAAGCGACCCAAGAGATTCATGGATATGTTGGCAGTAAATTCGGTTGTCGGACTATCCGAACACGTGCGTACCCCGTACCATGTTCTTACTGATTTACAAGACATGGTTGGCTTCTAGCAGAACACCGTGGCTACCTAATTCTCCAGAAAAATTCAACGAGGAATATATAATCTTTATCAGGTGTTGTATACTAAGTATTGCATATTACGATCCAATATCAGATGTCACATGCTAGGCCTGGGGCTGGAATTATGTCTGCCCCGTACGAAGCATATATCGGATCACTAGCAACTAGTCTCTGTAATCGGATAATCATGACCTAGTCATAATATCCCGATAGCTATAGCATTTAAGAGTACTAGTTATGTATCCCTACGTGATCATAATCTCCATATGACTGAAGTGATACTTCCATCTTGACATCACACCCAATACACTACGATTCTCAGTATACCCAGAAGAGGCGTACACAGAACCTATTAAAGCTCCGGACGACCAAAACCAAAGTATACTGATTGTCGCAAGTATTAGCGATGCAAGTCTCAGGTAAATACCACATATACCTACCCTGATTCGGATTCCCATAGACACATAGTTATAATACCAATGAGACTCCGATGGGTCTATCCAGAGCGAAGCTGTTCCCGGTCCAACGGCTAACAGAACCTCCTATCACACTTGCATAAGTATCCAATACTTAAATATATGAGAACTATGCCGTTAAGCTTTCATAACGCGCACAAGTGTAATACTAGCCTATTCCGCATTATCGATGTCCAGTCTCGATAATACTACGACTAGGAATTTTTAATGATTAAACCTTTCGTGGATTAATACTGTCTCATTTCTTATTATTTCGGTACTAATCATATGGACTTCTATCATTTATATATCCAAGTAATCTAATTACAAAATGATAAAAGAGCAATTTCCTTTGTCACATAGTTAATTTGTACAAAGAACACCATGCCTTTTACAAATAGTGATGCTATGGGTCATAATTGTCCAACAATCTCCCACTTGGCCTATAGCCAATCACTCAACTGTCCAACACCTTAACTATGTACGGGTCGCTCATACTTATACTGAGATATCACTTTCGTCAGCGGATCTGCAAGGTTATCATCTGAAACGATCTTGTCGATCTTGACATCGCCATGATGTGTGATCTCACGAATCTGATGAAACCGTCGAAGTACATACTTGGATCATTGATGAGACCGTGATGTAGCCTAGCTCAGATGCTAATAGAACTACTCCTAATCCAATTAGGAATTTTATAGATCCAAAATGCTTCTTTTGCTGCCTCAGCCGCAACAATGTATTCCGCTTTTATTGTTGAATCGACAACATTATCTTGCTTGGAAGATTTCCAGCTCACTGTTCCGTAACAAATATGTACCCTGATTGCGACTTACAGTCGTAATGATCGGTTTGGAAACTTGCATTGGTGATCCTAGTCACCTCAATTTCTCCATCTCCGTAGATTAAGAAAACATCCTTAGTTCATCTAAGATACTTAAAGATGTTCTTAACATCAATCCAGTGACCATCACCTGGATCGGTCTGATAGTGACTCCATATGCTCAAAACATATGAGACACCAGGTCGCGTACATGTTTTTCAATGTATGAGTTCTCGGAGAGTGCCAACAACTTTTAGATCTATCCCAGTAGATCCTTATTCCTAGAATAAAGGTTGCCTCCCCCAAGTTTCTCATGGAGAATTTCAATGAAAGCTAAGCTTTCACCGATTTAAACATGGGAATGTCATTTCCAAGAAATAATACATCATCAACGTATAGGACATTAATTGTCAGTGCGCTCCCACTAGCCTTCTTATATACACAAGAATCATCATCGTTTTGAATGAAACAATATACCATTATGATCTCATCAAAACGTTGGTTCCAAGAACGCAATGCTTGCTTCAATCCATAAATGGATCGATTTAACTTGCAAACCTTGTTTGCATGTTTTGGCACGACAAAACCGTCAGGCTGTTGTATGTAAACACCCTCCAAAAAGTTTCCGTTAAGGAAAGCGGTTTTGACGTCCATCTGCTATATTTCATAATCGAAATATGCATCATTAGAAAACATTATCCGAATGGATTTAATCATGGCAACGGGTAAAAGGTTTCATCGTAATCGACATCATGTTGATAACGATACCCTTTCGCTAAAAGCCTAGCTTTGTACATTTATATATTGCCATCCATGTATGTCTTCACCATAAAGACCCATTTGCAACCAATAGGCTTTACACATTATGGTGCATCAATCAGTGTCCAAACTTGGTTGGTGTACATGGAATCCATTTCGGATTTCATGGAATCTTGCCATAAACCGGAGTCGATACCTTGTATCGCTTCCTCATACGTAGCCGGTTCATCTTCCTCAATAAGATTATATCCACATGAGGTGAGATCAGAAACCCATACCTCTTAAGTTGTTTTCTGACTCTCTCCCACCTACGCGGTTCTTGTGTATTAGAAGATTGTGAAACAGTCTCATCACTGATGAACTGTTCGTGTTGCATTGAGGGGATCGGTGCCAGGAACAGTATCACTCTGATTTTCATCGAGTTCTACTTTCCTCCCACTTACCACTGCATTTAGGAATTCCTCTAAGGAAAACCGCACGGAGAGCAACAAATATTTTGTTCTCTAATGGGTTGTGGAAATAATATCCTTTGGTTTCCCTAGGATAACCAATTATAAATAGGCACTTATCCGATTTGGGTTTCAGTTTGGTACTATCCAAATGTTTAACGTATGTCTAGCATCCCCAAATCTTCAGGAATGAGAAACCCGGTTCTTTCCTATCCATATTTTTATATGAGTCTGTCCTACAGAGTTTTACGGAACTTTATTCAAAATAAGTATTGCACTGTTCAATGCGTATCCCGTGAAGGAAATGGGTAGCTCAGTGCGACTCATCATTAACCTTACCATATCCAACAAAGTTCAGTTTCTTCGTATGGACACACCACTCAATTGAGGTGTTCCGGGAGGAGTCCATTGTGAAAGAATACCATACTCTTTCAAATAATCGAGAAACTCATTGTTCAAGTATTTTCCACCACGGTCCAACCGTAATGTTTCAATACCTTTATGAGTCTGTTTTTCTACTTCGTGTCGAAACTCTTTGAATTTCTCAAAAGTTTCCGACTTGTGTTTCATAAGATACACATGACCATAACGCGATGCAACATCCGTAAAGGTTACGAAGTATTGTTATCCACCTCTAGTCTAGCTAGATATGGGCCCACTACGTAACCATGAACGAGGGCTAACAACTCGGTGGCACGTACACCTTGACTGCTAAAAGGCGTTTTAAGCACTTTATATAATAAACAAGATTCGCAGACACCAAAGAATTAGGATCAAATCCATCCAAGTATCCATTCTTCTAAAAAATGGATATATGATTCTTGTTAATGTGTCCCAGACAACAATACCACAAATAAGTCTCATCTGATTTACCCAGTTTGAGCTTTTTGTTTGTCATGTTATATGTTTGAGATTCATTTATATTCGAAATATAAATACTGTATTCACATCTAATGTGTATATCTCAATATCATCTTTATAAACAAAACACCCAGTGTTCTGGAACAAAAAGGTATACCCGCAACGGGTTAAACTAGATATAGAGATAATGTTTCTAGTCAAACTAGGTACATTATAACAGTCTCCTAATTTAAGTACATGCCCAAAGGGCAGTTCCAAAACTTAGGTTCCCACAGCCAAAACAGCGACTCTCGTCCCGTTTCTGACTCGCAGGTTGATCTCATCTGAAGCTAGTCTCCTGTTAATCAGCAGATCCTGCACATCTGTACATATGTATGTACCATATCCAGTATCAAAAATCCAATTTTTAAAACCAGTAATGGACCCGTTTATTACAATAACAAACATACCTGAAGTCGGAGCCTTGCTCGCTTTCACTTCCTTCATGTCTGCCTTGTCCATACGGCAGTCACGCTTCCAGTGACCCTGTTTGCCACAGTTTAGGCAGACATCTTGGGATATATCATTTATCTTCCTAGAAGACTGTGTGATTTTGCCTTTGCCCTTTTTCTTCACACCCCAGAAGCATTCGGCCAAGCCTTGGCCTTCTGGGATGTCGAAGTAAGATGCGCCTTGCGCTTCTTGTCCTTTTGGAAGCTCTGGCTCTGCCTCATTGAGCATAGCCATTAGCTCTCCAAGAGTTTTCTCTTGGTTCATGATGAACCCGCCCCAGCATTCTGGCAGAGACTGTAAGATCAAATCTATGGAAGTCTCGACCTCGTAGGTAATGCCCAGCTAACCTAGCTGTTCGATGTCAGTAATCATCTGCGACACCTAGTGCTCGACATATGTACCCTCTGACATAGCGAGCGAAAGAGCTTCTTTTGCAATTCTTACTTCTAAGATATAAGGTTAGATCTATGAAGATCATTTAATTTAAACATCATGGTATAAGGATCTAATCCTTAGTTCTGATGACGAAATTAAGGAGTCATTGCGGTAAAATAACAGATTGAGCACTAAAGTTATCATCACGATGAGTCTTCTTGTTGGACAGTTATGACCCATAGCGTCACTATTTGTACAGATCATGGTGTTGTTGTACAAATTAACTATGTGACAAAGGAAATTGCTCTTTTATCATTTGTGATTAGATCACCAAGATGTATAAATGATGAAAGGTCCATATGATTAGTTCCTGGATTGAGATGATATGAGACAGTATCAATCCACGAAAGTTTAATCATTAAATATCCCTAGTCAGAGTATTATCGAGATTTGACATCGATAATGCGGAAAAGACTAGTATTACACTTGTGCGCGTTGTGAGGGCATAACGTCATAGTTCTCATATATTTGGGTATATGATACTCATGCAAGTGTAGTAGGAGGTTGTGTTTTTACCGATGGTACGGAAAAAAGCTTCGCTCTGGATAGACCCCTCAGAATTCCATTGGTAGTATTACTATGTGTCTATGGAAGTCCGAATTAGGGTAGGTGTATTTGGTCTTAACCTGAGACTTGCACTGCTAATACTTACGACAATCAATGTACTTTGGTTTTGATCGTCCAGGGCTTTAACAGGTTATGTGTACGCTTCTTCTGGGTATATTGAGAATCGTAGTGTATTGGGTGTGATGTCGAGATGGAAGTATCACTCCAGTAATAGTGGAAATGATGATCACGTAGGATACAGAACTCGTTCTCTTATATGCTGCAGCTATCGGGATATTATGACTAGGTCATGTTTATCCGATTATAGAGACTAGTTACCAGAGATCCGATATGTGCTTCGTACGGGGCAGACACATTTCCAGCCCCAGGCCTAGCACGTGACATCCGATACTGGATTGAGATATGGAATACTACGTATACTACGCCTGATATAGATCACATATTCCTGTAAGGATATTTCTGGAGAATTGGGTAGGCATGGCGCTTTGCTAGAAGCCAACCTTGTCTTGTAAATTGGTAAAAACATAGTACTAGGTACATAAGTGTTCAGATAGTCCGACGACCGGATTTACTGCCAACATATCCCGGGATCTCATGGGTCACTTCCCAAAGATTCACCGATGACGTATGACTCGCACTTTATTAATCTGTGATTAATTAGATGAGAGAGAAAATTAATCTTGGATTAATTGCGGAGATATTTTATCTGGGATAAAATATTATTTAAAAGAGAGAGAACGATTAATTTGGAATTAATCGATAAAATAATATATTCGATTTATTATACGAAATTGGATTTCGACGCGGAATTAAAATTAGATTTTAATTCGGGCAAACGAGTTAATTTGGAATTAATTCGTTAGTGACTTGAATAGTTATTTTGCTAGGCATAATTATTTAATTGCATCGCAACAGAAAATTCGTTAATTTGGAATTAGCGAACCCGAGCCCGGGAGTGTTTACGAGCGCACTCGCATTTCAATTCAAGTGCGCCCCGCAAGTCACATCAAGCGTCAAATCACTAGTCAATCAATTGATGTGACAACTTGTCACTTGATTGAGTGAATACTTGATGGAAGTGGTTGATGACATTATGGCCTTGACTTTTTTGGAAAAGCAAAAATTGGTAAATGAATTTGGAAATTCATTAAGTGTATTAGATACATAATTTTCACCACCAACACCACATTCTCTCTTCTCTTTCTTCTTCCATTTCTATTGGCCTAGGGCCTCTTCCTTCTTCAATTTCTGGTTTCACCGTGAGCCATGGAGAATCTAAGGAATTTTTGTGGCAAAATTCCTAAGTGCTAGCACACAAAAGAGTCATCCTAAGGTGATAGGGAACCGCACTTGTGAGCATGGAATCACACAAAGCTTGGAGCTTGGAGGGATCACCATTGCCGAATTCTTGGAGGACAAAACAGCAGCAAAACCTTGACCTTCAAATGGCTTAAAGAGTTTTTGTTGTTCGTCGCATCGCTCAACAGCTCAATGTAAGTATTCCGCAACTTCCTTGTTGTATTCACATGTATGTTTCATTGCTTTAATCGATCATCGGGACCGTAGTAGAAAACCCAACAATGGTATCAGAGCGAGATTGAGCATGAAACTTGAACTTAGGGTTAAAATTGGGTAAATTGATTTTGAGCATGATTTGATTAATTAATTGATTGAGTATGGTTGAATAATGTTTAATTGAAGTTGGATGTGATCAATTTCATGAAAATTGATTTGGAACAATTTTCCCCAATATTTGAGGCTTGACCGAGAATGATGAACCCTAATTGTCATGGTGATTTTTTGATTTTTGATTCATTGGATGACTTGAAACAATTGGGAAATGTTTAATTGAGATTTAATTGGATTGAATTTTGAATTGGACATGAAATTCCCTTCATTGCCGAGACTATGTAAGCATGAAATGGGTTTGATTTTTGATTAAAATATGTTGGACATGTTTTGATGTTAATGAGCATAATTAATTGTACAAATTTGTGTTTGGGAAATGTTAATTTGGTTAATTAATTATGGCTTTACACTTTGAGTAATTAAATTGTGAAATTGGAATTTTTGGAATTTAATTATGTTGGGCTTATTTTGGAATTGGGCCTTAAAAGTTGTAATTGGGCTTTAATGGGCTTGGTTGTACCAAGATGGGTTTAGGCTAAATTGGTTGGATCCAATTGGGCCCAAAACCATATCCATAAAGTCCAATTATGACTTAATGGACCTTTAATTTAATTGGGTCTAATGGGCCTAAATTGGTTTCTAGGCATATAAGGGTGATTCCTTTAAATGGGCTTTAGTTTGGGTTTGACCAAGTTGACCAAAAGTCCATGCCCAAAGAAATTAATTAAAAGCTCATTGGACTTTAATTAAATTAACATTGGATGTTAATCGGACTTTGAGACTCGTAGCGATTAGATTTAGAATCTAAGTCGTAAAAGTTCATGAATAAAGTGTGATATTTTATTTGGAATTAAATAGTGAATTAGTATTAAATGCAAATTAAATTGGATTTAATGTCGTAGTTTAATTTAATTCAAGAATTCGTACTTTGAGTACTTATTCGCAAAACGAGTTGGACTCGCGCAAAATCAAATCGTTGTTTGAACATTGGATGGTCATTAATTATCAGATTAATTAATTGGATTAGATTGATGATAACATGCTTGTGTGAATACATGGTTGCTATGCATGAATAATGTATATCGGAGGATGGATATTAGATGGGTGGGGTAATTTTGGAAATTGTTGTAATAAATTTAGAATTTATTAATTAGACCTTCGTGTCCAGCCTATTACCTCTTTGACTCTGTGTATTTCTTTTCTCAGATATTCCCCTCAATATAAATGAGGTTTCTTTAGAAGTGTTATGTAACGGGTAGAAGTAATATGTGCTAGCGGGAGAGAGGAAAAAGAGAGAGATTTGTTCTAGGAACAATGTGTTAAGTATCCATCCGCATATCATTATTATTTTATTTATATGCGCCTTATTATGTGTTTAGAATGCATGTTTAAGGGTGTATGATGATGAGACCTTAACAAAGATAAATTGGTTGCCAATTTGCACGCGAAAAAACTCTCACATAATATTAAGCGTTTTTCCTTCCATTGAGTGATTCTTACTCAAGATCCAAGACTGGCATTGGTTTGTTGGCCAAAGTCAAGGCCTTTGTCCGTCGAGGATGTGTTTGAATCATGAGAGCTTTGTTCCATATCGGTGTCTTGTCCAAGTTGTGATTTGTTGGCCAAAGTCAAGTTCATTCTTGTCCATCGACATTGATTACGAAGCTTTCCAAGGCCAATGGGTTTCACTTAACTGGGATCACTAAGTTTGTTGTGCCAAAGCCAAGGCTTAGTTGATTCAGAGGAAAAAGGTTAGGCAATATATTGGATATATGGGCATATATAAGATATATGTTTCGGACTTGGATGTCCACCTACTGGATCTAGGAATTGGATGAGATCCAATTGATTAGAGATCTACCTAGTTAATTATCATACAATTTGTTGGCCAAAGTGAAGATTGTGTGATATTTAACGGGATCCTAGCCCACTAGGAAACAAGGTTTCCCGAGTACTCGACAGAGGGTTAGAGGCTCGCCGAAAAATAGTGGGTGACAAGTATTAAATTTGCAATATTCGTTTAGTTACTTGCCATACGCGCTCAATCAAATTGTTCATCGTTAAATTAATATATTAGTTGGACTAATAATTAATGTTGTTTTAATAAACAGTTGGACTGTATTCAAACTAATATCAATTAATAGTTGATTTTATAATTGGATTATAGTAATCAATATAATTGAATTAATCAATTGAATTATAGTTGATTATATAGTTGGACTATAGTAATCATTATAATAAATAGTACCTAAATCGTTGATTAAATAGTTGGACTATTAGAATCAAGATAAAATTGAAAGATTAGTGTTTAAAAACATAATCCTGGGTGAAAATGTATTTAAACGACTTTAATTTTCAAATTGGGAATAAAGTTTCAGGATAGTCCTGGAAACTAAGAAGTTACTTTATTTGATAAAATAACATCTTAGGCCTAAGCCCGGAGTTAAGCAAATAGTAGAACATGATATTTGGAATATTCATGTGATGATAACTTTAGTGCTTAAATCCATTAAGCTTGCCAAATAGACTCCTTAATTTCTTATACAGAACTAAGGATTAGATCCTTATAGTATAATATTGAAATTGAAGGATCTTCATAGATATATTCTTAGATCTTAGAAGTTCTAAATTGCAATAGAAAACTTTTGGAGAGTTAATGGCAATTCTCAAGGAGACATAGCCAAAGTTTGCAATATGGCGAGTAGCGCAAGACGCATCTTATTTCGACATTCCGGAAGGCCAAGGCTTGGCCAAAGGCTTCTGGCGTACCGAAAAGGGCAAAGGCAAAATCATTATAATCTTCTGGGAAGACAAATGACATATCCCAAAATGTCTGCCTAAATTGTGGCAAACGGGGACACGGAAGCGTGACTGCCGTATGGACAAGGCAGACATGAAGGAATTGAAGAACGAGGCAAGGCTCTGACTTCAAATATGTTTGTCATAAACATGTTCACTGCTAGTATTAAAATTGGATTTTAGATACTGGAAGTGGTACATAGATAATACTGGGTGTGCAGAATCTGCTATGAGCAGGATACTGACTTCAGTTGAGATTAATCTGGGAATAGGAAAACGGGACGAAAATCGCTGTTTTAACCGTAGATACCTAAGTTTAGGAACTACCCTTCGTGTGTGTACTTAAATTAGGAATCTGTTAAAATGTAACTAGTTTGACTAGAAACATTATCTCTATATAGTGTTTAATCCGTTGCGGATATACCTTTATATTCTAGAATACTAAAGTGTTTCATTATATAATGATGATATTGAGATAACACATTAGATGTGAATAACAATATTATATTTTGAATATAAATAAATCTCAAACGTATAACAAGACAAACAAATAGCTCAAAACTGAGTAAATCAGTTGAGACTTATAAGTGGCATTGTGGTCTGGGACACAATTAAACAAGACTCGTATATCCAAACTTTTGAAGAGTGGGTACTAGGACTAATTTGATTCCAATCAAATAAAGTCTACGAATCTAGTTTATTGGGCAAAGTGCCTATAACACATTTACTTGGTAAAAGTGCAAATGCCAACGATCTGTTAGCCCTTGTTCATAGTGACGTATGTGGGCCCATATCTAGCTAGGCTAGAGGTTGATATGAATATTTCGTGACCTTTACGGATGTGGCATCGCGTTATGGGTATGTGTTTCTTGTGAAACACAAATCGGAACTTTTAAAGTTTCGACACGAAATAGACAAACAGATCGGCTTTAAGTAGTATTAACCATCACGGTTAGACCATGATGTAAATACTTAAGCAATAAGTTTCTCATATACTTGAAAGAGTATAGTATTCTTTCAATGAGGACTCCTCCCGGAACACGTCAATTTACGGGTGTCCGAACGGATAAACCGAATTTTGTTTGACATGATAAGGTTAATCATGAGTCGCTCTGAGCTACCATTTCCTTCAACGGATACGCATAAACAGTGCAAGACTTTTTAGAATAAGGTTCCATAAAAATCTGTTTGACAGATTTCATATTAGATATGAACAGGAAAGAAACTGGGTTTTCTCATTCCTGAAGATTCGGGTATGTTAGGCATATGTTTGGATGACACCAAACTAAAACCCAAATTGGATAAGTGTCTAAGTTGTAGGTTATCCTAAGGAAACCAAAGTATAGTACTTATACAACTCACAAGAGAACAATGTAATTGTTGCTCACCATGCGGTTTTCCTAAGAGGAATACCGATATGCAGTGGTAAGTGGGAGGAAAATAAAACTCGATGAAAATCAGAGTAATATTGTTCGAGGCACCGATTCCTTAATTGAATATAAATTGTTCATCTAGGATGAAACTATACCAATAATCTTCGAATACACAAGAACCGCGTAGATCAGAGAGAGTCAGAAAACAACCTGGGGTATGGGTTTCTGATCTCACCTCATGAAGATGTCAATCTTATTGAGGAATACGAACTGACTACGTATAAGGAAGTGATACAAGTTATTGACTCCCTTTTATGGCAAAGTGCCATGATATCTGAAATGGATTCCATGTATATCAACTTAGTTTGGATACTGGTTGATGTACCGAAAGGCATTGTGCCTATTGGTACTATTTAAGTCTTCAAGGAAGACATACATGGATGGCAACATACCAACGTACTAAGCTAGGCTTGTAGCGAAAAGGTATCGTTATCAATATTGTGTCGATCACGATGAAACCTTTTACTTGTTGCCACAGTAAATCCATTTGGATAATGTTTGCTGATGCTGCATGTTTCATTTATGAAATGTGGCAGCTGAATGCCAAAACCGCTTTCCTTAACGGAAACCTTTTGGAGAATGTTTAAAACATCCTGATGGTTTTGTCGTACCTAAACGAGCAAACAAGGTTTGCAGGTTATTCGATCCATGGATGGATTAAAGCAAGCATAGCGTTCTTGGAATTATCGTTTTGATGTAATCATAATTGTATATGATTTAATTCAAAACGAAAATGATTATTGTGTATATAAAGAGGTTAGTAGGAGTGCACTGACAGTGAATGTCTTGTGTAATGATGATATGTCATTTCTTGGAAATGATATTTCCCCAAATATAATCGGTGAAAGCTTGGCTTTCAAGAAAATTCTCCGTAGAATTCTTGGGAGAAACAACCTTTATTCTAGGAATAAAGATCTACTGGGATAGATTTAAAGTTGTTTACACTCTCCGAGAACTCGTACATTGAAATAATGTACTCGACCTGGTGTCTCATACGTTTTGAACATATGGAGTCACAATCAGGCCAATCCAAGTGATAGTCACTGGATTGATGTTAAGAACATCCTTTAGTATCTTAGAGAACTAAAGATGTTGTCTTATAATATGGTGATGGAGAACTTAAAGTGACTGGGTTCACTGCTGCAAGTTTCCTAACTGATATAAAAACGACTATAAGTCGTAACAAAGGTACTAAAAAGTTTGAATAACGGTATAGTGAGCTGGATATCTTCCAAGCAAGATACTGTTACTGAATAAACAACAAGAGAGGAATATTGTTGCGGCTGAGGCAACAATAGAAGCCTTCTGGATTGATAATAAATCTAATTAGATTAGATATAATTCTGTTAGCAGCTGAGCTAGGCTACAACACAGGCTAAAGAATTAATGGTCTCATCAACTATCCAGATAAATACTTCGACTATTTATCTGATTCGTTCGGATCATAAATCGTGGCGATGTGATGATCGTATAAATCGCATCAGATGATAATCATGCAAATCCGCTGACGAAAGCCTTTTCTCAGTAGAATTTTGAGCGAACCGTACATAGTTCGAGTGTAAGACACTCGAGTGACTGGCTATAGGCCAAGTTGGAGATTGTTGGACAGTTATGACCCATAGCGTCACTATTTGTACAGATCATGGTGTTGTTGTACAAATTAACTATGTGACAAAGGAAATTGCTATTTTATCATTTGTGATTAGATTACCAAGATGTATAAATGATGAAAGGTCCATATGATTAGTTCCTGGATTGAGATGATATGAGACAGTATCAATCCACGAAGGTTTAATCATTAAATATCCCTAGTCAGAGTATTATCGAGATTGGACATCGATAATGCGGAAAAGACTAGTATTACACTTGTGCGGGTTGTGAGGGCATAACAGCATAGTTCTCATATATTTGGGTATATGATACCCATGCAAGTGTAGTAGGAGGTTGTGTTTTACCGATGGTACGGAAAACAGCTTCGCTCTAGATAGACCCCTCAGAATTCCATTGGTAGTATTACTATGTGTCTATGGAAGTCCGAATCAGGGTAAGTGTATTTGGTCTTAACCTGAGACTTGCACCGCTAATACTTGCGACAATCAATGTACTTTGTTTTTGGTCGTCCAGGGCTTTAACAGGTTCTGTGTACGCTTCTTCTGGGTATATTGAGAATCGTAGTGTATTGGGTGTGATGTCGAGATGGAAGTATCACTCCAGTAATAGTGGAGATGATGATTACGTAGGATACGGAACTCGTTCTCTTATATACTGCAGCTATCGGGATATTATGACTAGGTCATGTTTATCCGATTATAGAGACTAGTTACCAGAGATCCGATATGTGCTTCGTACGGGGCAGACACATTTCCAGCCCCAAGCCTAGCACGTGACATCCGATACTGGATCGAGATACGCAATACGACCTATACTACGCCTGATATAGATCACATATTCCTGTAAGGATATTTCTGGAGAATTGGGTAGGCATGGCGCTTTACTAGAAGCCAACCGTGTCTTGTAAATCGGTAAAAATGTAGTACTAGGTACATACGTGTTCGGATAGTCCGACGACCGAATTTATTGCCAACGTATCCGGGGATCTCATGGGTCGCTTCCCGAAGATTCACCGATGACGTATGACTCGCACTTTATTAATCTGAGATGAATTAGATGAGAGAGAAAATTAATCTGGGATTAATTGCGGAGATATTTTATCTGGGATAAAATATTATTTAAAAGAGAGAGAACGATTAATTTGGAATTAATCGATAAAATAATATATTCGATATATTATACGAAATTGGATTTCGACGCGGAATTAAAATTAGATTTTAATTCGGGCAAACGAGTTAATTTGGAATTAATTCGTTAGCGAAGTGAATAGTGATTTTGCTAGGCATAATTATTTAATTGCGTCGCAACGAAAAATTCGTTAATTTGGAATTAGCGAACCCGAGCCCGGGAGTGTTTACGAGCGCACTCGTATTTCAAATTCAAGTGCGGCCCGCAAGTCACATCAAGCGTCAAATCACTAGTCAATCAATTGATGTGACAACTTGTCACTTGATTGAGTGAATAGTTGATGGAAGTGGTTGATGACATTATGGCCTTGACTTTTTTGGAAAAGCAAAAATTGGTAAATGAATTTGGAAATTCATTAAGTGTATTAGATACATAATTTTCCCCAACCAACACCACATTCTCTCTTCTCTTTCTTCTTCCATTTCTCTTGGCCTAGGGCCTCTTCCTTCTTCAATTTCTGGTTTCACCGTGAGCCATGGAGAAGCTAAGGAATTTTTGTGGCAAAAATTCCTAAGTGCTAGACAAAAGAGTCATCCTAAGGTGATAGAGAACCGCACTTGTGAGCATGGAATCACACAAAGCTTGGAGCTTGGAGGGATCACCATTGCCGAATTCTTGGAGGACAAAACAGCAGCAAAACCGTGAGCTTCAAAGGGTTTAAAGAGTTTTTGTTGTTCGTCGCATCGCTCAACCGCTCAATGTAAATATTCCGCAACTTCCTTATTGTATTCACATGTATGTTTCATTGCTTTAAATCGATCCTCGGGACCGTAGAAACCCAACACGTCTTAAGCTCATGCTCTACTATTTGCTCAACTCCGGACTCATGGCCCGACAGGTTTCTCTATCCAATAGAGTAACTTCTCAACTCCCAGGACTTTCCTGAGATTCATTTCCCAATCTGGAAAATTTACGCCGTTAAAGACATTTTCACCCAGGATTATGTCCCTTAACACTAATGTTTCCAGTCATCTCGATTGCAATAGTCCAACTATCCAATCAACGATTTCGGGTACACTCAAAATGTAATGGTCACTATAGTTCAACTATATAACCAACTACAAGTGGAGTAGTATTTTAAGTACAGTCCAACTGTTCATATAAAGCAATATAAGATATTAGTCCAACTAATATGTATTTATAACAACGATAAATAATTAAAAGAGCGCGTGTAAGCAAGTATTAAACGAAATTGCAAATTTAATACTAGCCTCCCACTATTTTTCGGCGAGCCTCTAACCCTCTGTGGAGTACTCGGGAAACCCAGTTTCCTAGTGGGCTATGATCCCGTTAAATAACACACAACATTGACTTTGGCCAACAAGCTGTATGAAACTTAACTAGGTAGATCTCTAAAATCAATTGGATCCCATCCAATTCCTAGATCCGGTAGGTGGACCTCCAAGTTCGAGATATATATCCAATATATATTTCCTAACCTTTTCAACTAAGCCTTGGCTTTAGCTCAACAAACTTAATGATTCCAGTTAAGCGCGACCCATTGACAGTGGGAAAGCTTCGTAATCCACGTCGATGAACTAGAAGTGACCTTGACTTTGGTCAACAAGTCACAACCGCCCAAGACATAAGATATGGAACAAAGTTTTCGTGGTTCAAACACATCCGCGATGGATATTGATCTTGACTTTGGCCAACAAACCAATGTCAATCTTGGATCTTGAGAGAGAACCACTCAATGGAAGGAAAATCCTTAATATTTGAGTGAGGATTTTTCGCGTAAATTGGCAACCAATTTATTATCTTTGATTAGGTCTGATCATACACCCTTAAACATGCATTCTAAAGGCATAATAAGGCGCATATAAAATTAATAATGATATGCGGATGGATAAATATAACAATTTGTTCCTAGAATAAATCTCTCCATTTCCTCTCTCCCGCTAGCATTATTCATACTTCTACCCAATTACATAATACATTAAAGAAACCTCATTTGCATTGAGGGGAATTGGTGAGAAGAGAAATACAAAGAGTAAAGAGATGATAGGCTGGACACGCAGGTCCAATTTAATAAATTCTAAATTTATTACAACAATTTCCAAAATTGCCCCCACCCTTCTAATATCCATCTGATATATATTATTCATACAAATACATCTAAGTATTCACACAAAGCATGTTGTTCAATCAATCTAATCCAATTAATTAATCTTTAATTAATTACCATCCAATGTTCAAACAACGATTTGATTTGTGCGAGTCCAACTCGTTTAAGAATAAATACTCAAAGTACGTATTCTTGAATTATATCGAACTATAATTTTAAATCCAATTTGAATTGTATTCAATACTAATTCATGTTTAATTCTAAATTAAACAATTACACTTTTAATAGTGTCTTTTAGACTTGGATTCCAAATCCAATCTATATGGATCTCAAAGGCCAAATTAGTACCCAATACTATTTAATTAAAGTCCAATGGGCTTTCAATTAATTCTTTAGGCATGGGCTTTGGCCATTATGGATCAAACCCAAGATGTCGAGGCCCAAATAGGATTCATCCTATGCCAAAAATCAATTTAGGCTCATTAGGCCCAATTAAATTTTTAAAGGCCCAATTGTCATATTTGGACTTTATGGAAATGGTTTTAGGCCCAATTGGATCCAACCCAATTGTCCAAAACCATACTTGGCCCAACCAAGCCCATTAGCCCAAATATAACAAATTAAATTAATACATTATTCCAAATTACATATTAATCCAATTCAAGTGTAATTAACATAATAATCAATTAATCTAATGTTTCCAAAACACTAATTAATCTAATTAATCATGCTCATTAATTCCAATTCATGTCCAACACAAATTGAAGCAAAATCAATTCTACAACATGCTCAAGTTCACGGCAATACATGAAATTAACATCCAATTTTGATTTCAATCCAATTAAATCAACAATTAACATTCAATTTCATTCGAATTAACATATCCAATTGTAAAATTCAAAAAATCACCATGAACAATTCCTAGGGTACATTCGGCTATATAAGGAATTTGGGGATTTTTGATCTAATTAACTTTTCTCAATTCCAAAGATGCACAAATCCAATTCAACATCATATAAACACAAACAATTAACCAATTTAGGCATTTACAAGCTCCAAGCATAAAATCTCAAATTAAAGTATATAAACCCTATAATTCAAATCAAGCTTAGATCTCGCTCTGATACCATTGTTAGTGTCCTAGACATGCCACATGATCTCTAAGCGTGATTTGTGTGTGAAAAATTACAAAGAAAGTTGCGGAAAAAACTTACATTGGTTGGTGGAAGTTCAAAACTTTTATGGATGTTGAAGAAGCTCCAAGCTTTGTAGAGTGTTTCCAACACTTGGGTGAGTTTCCCTATCACCTTAAATTGACTCCTTATGTGCTAGTGTTGGGTTTCTAATTAGTCCAAAGGATCATTCAAGCAAGAAATCATGTGTGAATACAATAAAAAAGTATGGCGGAATCATACTATATTGATCGGCTTTTGCGATGCGAGGAACAACAAAAATCTTCAAGCTTTTGCTTCATGATGCTCACGGTTTTGGGCTCCAATTTTGTCCTCATTTTCGGTCTTCGCTCCAAGCTTGGTGTGCATTCCATGCCCAACGGGTGAGTTTCCCTTTATACCTTCGTAAGACCCCTAAAGTGTGCTAGCACCTCGGAAAAATTTACCGCAAATTCTTCCTTTTGCTTCTCCTCATTCTCGGCAATTGCAGTAAAAATGAAGAAGAAAATGGCCCAAGGCCGAGAGAGTGAGGAGAGTGGGAAGAGAGAGTGAGTTGGGTTAGGTTGGTTTGATTTTCAAAAAATCAATTAAAGATATACCAAATTCAAAATTGGTAAATGACATTTAAGCCATCCAACCACTACCATTAATCACAAGTGACAAGTTGTCACATCACTCAAAGTGACTAGACATCACATCAATCAAAGTGACTAAGGATTTGACGCTTGATGTGACTTGTGGGCCGTACTTGAATTCAAAATGGGTGGGGCCCGTAAAACACTCTCGGGCTCGGGTTCGCTAATTCCGAATTAACGAATTTTTCTGTTGCGACGTAATTAAATCAAATTCAATTAAATAATTTTGCCTAACAAAATTACTATTCACGTCGCTGACGAATTAATTCTAAATTAACTCGTTCGCTCGAATTAAAATCTAATTTTAATTCCTCGTCGAAATCCAATTTCGTATAATATATCGAATATATTATTTTATCGATTAATTCCAAATTAATCGTTCTCTCTCTTTAAATAATATTTTATCTCAGATAAAATATCTCGTAATTAATCCAAATTAATTTTCTCTCTCTTATAATTAATCCCAGATTAATAAAGTGCGAGTCATACATCATCGGTGAATCTTCGAGAAGCGACCCATGAGATCCCCGGATATGTTGGCAGTAAATTCGGTCGTCGACTATCCGAACACGTACGTACCTAGTACTACATTTTTACCGATTTACAAGACATGGTTGGCTTCTAGCAAAGCACCGTGCCTACCCAATTCTCCAGAAATATCCTTAAAGGAATATGTGATCTATATGAGGCGTATTATACGTAGTATTACGTATTACGATCCAGCATCGGATGTCACGTGCAAGGCCTGAGCTGATGAAATTGTGTCTGCCCCGTACGACGAAGCACATATCGGATCTCTGGTAACTAGTCTCTATAATCGGATAACATGACCTAGTCATAATATCCCGATAACTGCATCATAAAAGAGCACCAGTTCCGTATCATACGTGATCATCATCTCCACTATGACTGGAGTGATACTTCCATCTTGACATCACACCCAATACACTACGATTCTCAATACCCAGAAGAGGCGTACACAGAACCCTGTTAAAGCCCTGGACACAACCAAACCAAAGTATATTGATTGTCGCAAGTATTAGCGGTGCAAGTCTCAGGTTAAGACCAAATACACCTACCCTGATTCGGACTTCCATAGACATATAGTCATACTACCAATGGAATTCAGAGGGGTCTATCCAGAGCGAAGCTGTTTCCGTACCATCGGTAAACACAACCTCATATTACACTTGCATGAGTATCCTATACCCAAATATATGAGAACTATGCCGTTATGCTCCCACAACGCGCACAAGTGTAATACTAGTCTTACGAATTATCGATGTCCAATCTCGATAATACTCTGACTAGTGATATTTAATGATTAAACCTTCGTGGATTGATACTGTCTCATATCATCTCAATCGGAACTAATCATATGGACCTTTCATCATTTATACATCTAGATAATCCAATTACAAATGATAAAAGGGCAATTTCCTTTGTCACATTGTTAATTTGTACAACAACAACCATGATATGTATAAATAGTGATGCTATGGGTCATAAAAATCAGAAAAATGAGAAAAATTATTCCACACTGCTGCAAAAAGGTGTGAATTCTGATAAAACTTTAGGACAAAAATATTACTTTCTTCAAACGCACTTGTGACTGTGTGGGCAAAAATGAGTTGATTAATATTTTGTTGGCTATGTATATAGAGAATGATAAATATAATCGGAGAATTTACTTATTCAGTAATTTAGAAAGAAAGAAACAAACTAGTAACTTGGAGTAGAAGTTTCACCTAATTAGTCACTAACTTCTTTATTCTCCTCTCTCTTGTCTTTTTGCTTTTGTGTGCATTAGTTTCACTACCTTTTTACTTTTGTAAATGTTTGTGGGTATCATTGCTGTAAACCCTCACAAGACTACAACTCGTCCACTAGGGACACCTAGGGGTTTAAAGGCTTGTTGCATACGCTAAATGCAATCGTGATCCCTACGAAAGTGGCTTAGTTTTAAGATGTTTATGTTATTTTATTCTATGTTTGTTCGAGGACTAGCAAAATGTTAGGTTTGGGGGTGTGATGAGTGGTAAATGTATCATATTCTCATATTTGACCTAATATTTTGAATAGATTCTTGCGTTTTGTGAATATTTTGATGTGTTTTGTGTTATTTTGTAGATAAATAAAGTTTGAGGACTCTCTGGAGGTGTGATTTGAGGCCAACCAAAACAGGGAAAAAAACGGACAAAAGGCAATTTGGTAATTTTGTGCATCACGACGCCTAACATGCACCATGAGCTGCTAACTTGCGCCGTGGGACACGTGTCAGAATCTGAAAAGTTTGACTTGCTAACGTGCGCCGTGCACGTGTCAACATCACAGCCGATCTGCTAAGTGTGTCGTGCTACGTGTCATCATCCTATGGTACCGACAATCGCCATCGCCACGTGTCATCCATGTCATCGTCCCACATCAGTAGTAGACCGAGTCAACTCGCCATGTCATCATCAGCCAATCAAAGCATGCCACATGTCGTAATCCTACGGTGCCGACAGTCACTTTTGCCACGTGTCGCCACGTCAGCGCCACGTCCGCATAATCATTCAACTCCCAGCCGCCTTGCCACGTGTCACCTTATCACCTTATCCAGAATGCCACGTGTCGAGCTCTCCGCATTCAACTTCGTCAATCACACGCGTCGCGACGTGAGATGCGCGTCGCGACGCGGACCTTACCGAGGCCTATAAATTCAGCTCGAGGTTTCAGTTTCAGATGTACCTTCCTCTTTGAATTCTCTGATGTAAATAAGGAGTTTTATATCTAGTTTTCTTTAAATTTCAGTTTTGTAATTAATTTTAATTACGTTCTGTAATAATAATAATTTACTTTCTTAACTTTTTCAGTTTTTACTATTCAACATAAGGAGGTAACTTCCCACTGCGGGTGGTGAAAGGTAAAACTTTTATTACTGTTATTTAGATTAATCTCCCTAATTATAATATATTCACTATTTAAAAATTTGACTTAATGAGGATACCGCTATATTGGCCGGTTGGTAATCATTTTATTAAACTGGTTTTAATTTGACTAAGCAAGGATACCGCCTGGTGGTCGGTTGGTAATTTCCGCCTATATGGCTGGTTTATGGACTTAATTTGACTAAATCAGGTTACCACATATATGGCTGGTTGGTAATATCACACAAGTTATATATTATATTAAGAGAGATATCTAAAATAGTAGTGATAAAAGTAGATCTTCTAGCCCTAACATTTTCTTTTATTGTGATTTTCTTTATTTACTTTTCAGCATTTTACTTTATGTCTTTTATTTTTAAGTTTTTACTCGTCCTTAGTTATGTGTCGTAACTAAGTTAGTTATCTATGGTTGTGATGAATTCTAATATCACCGGTTTTAAGGGGTTATTTATAGTTTGGGTAATTTAAAGGTTTACTTATTAAGTCTTAAGCTTAATGCGTCTTGTTAACTGACCATTAATAAGATTGATCTGGTAAATCTAAAATAAACTTGACAAAGGAATTTTAGATTTCAGCCTTAGACTTAGTAGCTCACGATCTTCATTGAGGATAGATAACCCTTTAATAGATTTCCTTACATGATAGACATATACCTGTTGAGCGGGGGTAACCACAATTGGAACTTAATCTTAATGAATCCAGGTAATTTGGTTGACATAGACATATGGTTCAATTGGGTTATACTGGGTATTTGCATCTGACCATCGACAGAGGCTTTTGCATAATTTCGTGTTCCAGGTTAGTAAACCGATATATTACAAAACATAAAATAACCATTTCATTTTTAATTAGATATTAGAAGAAATCACAACCCTCAATAGTTTTATAAATTTGAATTTTCCTCAACCTACTTTTGCGTAATTTTATTCACTTCTTTTAAATTTATAATCATCACCATATCAAATCAATCAATCAAATTGTTAGATACTAGTAATCATTTGACCTCGTAAAATTAATATATTAGGTATTAATCCTCGTGTGATCGATACTTTTTATATTACTTGAACGATACGTGCGCTTGCGTTATACGCGTGTGATTACGCCGGTCAGTGACTGCCATCAAAGTGGTTAAGGATATCTCATATATTCACAGTGGTATCTCAAGTCAAAGAATCACTATGCTTGCTACTCAACTCGAGATGATTCTTATTGACGTTGGTGTACCATCCATTAAGAATAGAATCTTCGGTGAGTCTTTAAGTGTTTATTCGACACAAACACCTACATGTCTATACGAGTCTCCAAGTCTCATGGTTCATTAAGCAACCATTGAAATCCAAGATTCCATTATACGACATGTACCGATCTCAACGGGTTTACTTACTGACCAAGTAATGTAAACCTTGACCAGGAACTGTTTAAGAAATGATATTGTTATGATACAACTCAATAACAGTTGCGACGCTTTTGCAACTGTATCATAACTAATCATTCTATGGTCAATTACGTCTTTACCATATATAAATAGATGTTATATTATAGAAACTTTTATTTTATTCATAATAAAATATTTACATAAGTATTTACAGGGAAATACAAATAAAAATTGGCGCTCCGAGCACCAACCCTAACACTATGGTTGATCGCATATATATCGGAAATGATGTTCTGATCAGTTTTAAAGAATCATGGACATATTGACAATATGATATGTGCATTTCGGAAACTTTTCGGTGTAATTTATATTTCCTAAACACAACTCAGATAGCTTACGATGGAGAGATTGTTAAACATTGTGATGACCTCCACTTATATAGTTCAGAAAGTTTGTTCGTATTCTTTGCAAATTCAAAGATGGACGAAATGTATGCATATGAGTTAGGTTTATATGACGAACATGTCTAGACTTATAGAGTCTCACAATATGAAGTGTACTCGTTGAGCTCTTGTGTAGTCGATAATGTTTGATAATAAATAATATTTGATATTATAATTATCAATTAAAATAATTAAGTGTTATTGGATAATATTAATTATTTACTTTGACCCAGTTAAATTAATTGGATTAATCCAAATTTATTTAATAGTTAACTAAATAATTTTACAAGGGTATTATTGTAATTTCATAAATATCTCCACCATTATAGGATATTTTGGTAATTATAAAATATGTAATAATAGGTGTATTTGGCTTGATTTAATTGGATTAAATCAAAGTCGTAGACAATGAATTAATCAAGTGGTTAAACTTTGTCTAGATTTAATTAGATTAAACCAAACTGGTAGTCAAAATTGATTAGTCACACTTAATTATGCATATTTGGACAAATTGGATTAAACCCACATAAAATTTTATTAGAACTTTTATTAATTAAAAATTATATAAGCTTGGCTATAAAAGGCAAGCTTAAGTAAGAATAAGCATAAGGCAAAACATAAGAAAAATTAGCCTAAAGAAAATATTTAGAGAAACTTTGGAAGTTCTTGTAACATCCCCGATCTGAGAGATGTTACCGGCAGGGGATAGCAATACTAACTCCATAGCCTCTGTCTAATTACCTATAACTGATACTAATATACTTATTTTGATTTGACTATACTTTGTATGGGACCGTAGCCCAACTTGAAAATACTGAAAACATACTCAACATTATTTATTGTACTTGATAACATTTGATTTTATAATGACTACACACAACAAAACTTGTACAAGACTCATATTTGACTATGACTCGTACTTGACTATTACTAGACGTTTACTCAAACTCTGACTCAAACTGGTGGACTCCATACCCAATGACTACATCAATATCCATCCTCACGAGCTCGTCCTCCGAGAATCTTGAAAAACTTAAAAACTGGAGTGGGGGTTAGATCGTTATTCGATCTAAGTGAGTGGACTAAAAATGAAAAACTATTATAAAAACTTTTGATTCTGAAACCGAAAATAAAATAACTTTTTAAGAAAACTGGTTTCTATTTTTAAAACTCTGAACTTCTTTCTTAAAATCTCTTATAAAAACTTCTGTTTCGGGAAAACTTTCTTTTCTAAAAGCTCTTTGAAAACTGTATCTGAAATCTGAAATCTCTGTCTGAAAAACTTTACGTATGAGGGCGTTACGTATCGTCGTACCCCCATACGCCTAACTGTAGCCAGCAGTGCAAATCCATGACTTTGGGGTGTTACGTATCGACGTCCCCCAAAGCATGCCACTACTGTCTCTAAAACTGGTGGTCTTGGGGCGTTACGTATCGCCATCCCCCAAGCCACAAACTAGAACTGGGGTTGCGGATCTATGCTACCACCCAAGCTCTGAACTAGAGTCCAAGTACACGAACCTATGCCGCCATATTGGCTCTGAAACTAGGATCTAGGGGCGTTACGTATCGCCATCCCCCTAGTCCTTTATATGTGCACATGTTCTCTGTCCGTCAATTCCATACTGTCTCAAGTTACATACTGGGGTGAGTTTTTACCTCATGCCCCGAAAAACATGAAAATCATACTTTGAATCTTAAAACTGTAAACAATATTTTCTGAAAATTACTTACTTTCTCAAAACATATATGTATGTGAACAATGACTGAAAAAGAAATCTTCTAACGCCCTATAGCGTATAATATAAGTTTGAAACAAAAAATAATAATTTAAAAGAAGAGTGTCCACTCACAATGTTCGAATCTGGCTAGAACTGGATCCATGGTCAAAGGAGAATGCGGCTCCTGTGGATATCCTATGATCGGAATTTAATTAGAATCAACAGTTATAAAATACGATTCATAATCAAATAAAATTCCTTAATCTAATCGGATTCCCCATTAGAACCTTTTTATCCCTCCAATGAATTTGTATAAACGACACCCCGACTCTTGGTTACGCGTTCGTTTCCTTAAGAAATTTATGTCTTCTGTTCGGCGCGTCGCGATGCCGTACAAGCTGCGCATCGCGACGCGTCGCTGCTATTGTGGGCAGATTCTGTCTCTTCGATGATCAGTCCCCAAAACCAAAATCCATATAATCCAAATCAAATTCTACTAATATAACACATCTCCAAGCAAATATATCATCTAATTCATCATTCTAACACATTTCCAACACTCAAACATCATCAAATTCCCTCATTTCACCAACACAAAATTAATCAACTTGAATAACAAATCTAAAACTACCCAAACACCCATTTCACCAACACAAAACTACCCAAACTCCATTATTTGAAGTCACCAACTCACCACAATCTCTCAACAATCAAATTGCAAATTGTTTAAAATTTGGGTTTTGGGTTTCTTACCTCTTCCATGTTTGATTCCTTCACCCTCCAAGCCTCCAATGGTTGCCATGATTCACTTGGCTTCATCCTCCTTCCTTTTCTCTTTCTTTCCTTCTTATTTTCTTTCTTTCTTCTTCATCTTTTCTTTCTTCTTTCTTTTCTTCTTCTCCATCTCACGTTACTGCCTTTCTTTTTGCTTCACCAATTTGTGATTTGTGAATAGTACTTGCTTTAAATAGTGAGGGGTGCCTTAGATATTTTGTAAGTTATGGAAGTGTGTAGACGAAGGTAGAAAGTTTGAGATTTCTCCATTTAAGCCCGAAATTACTATTTATCCGTATTTTAACTCGCTTTTTGACCAGCTTATAATCCGAATTTGGGAAAATGTTCAACATGGAAGTCGTAGGTCTCGATCCCAGATTTCTGTCGATATAAAATTCATAAAAATCGGAGATCGTATGAAAAAGTTACGCCCCAAATACCATGGGCGGTCCAAAGGAAACACGGTACAGTCTCGTCCCGGGACTTCGAGAAATTTACCGATCATCTCCAAAGTCGTTGAATGACCATATTTGAGTCTCATCCTAATTTATTTTACATGCCTTCATCTCATACGTAACGGTATCACTGAAGGCAGTAGTAAAAGCTACCGGTCGTTACAGTTCTCTACATTTTCAACAAGGAACATAAAATTGGATTTTGGATTCAAGCTTATTAGGTAAGTTTGATCTTCTCTAAATTTATATTTTTCATTCGTGAGTCGTTATCATTAGTGAAGCATATAGTGACATATTATGTATTGGATACATAATAACATAGCTTGAAGTTGAAATTAGGTTAATAAATTGTGTATGGATGCTTTGGAAACATAAATACAATATGCTTGTGATTGGGTCAAATATGTTCATGTTGGACATGGAACATAAAATTGGAGTTTAGAAATCTAGATAAAAGCTTGGAGCTATGGCTACCATTCTAGAATCACTTGACCACCTTTAAGTGACCTACAATTGTTTAAGGGTTACGTCCTTTTGGGATTTTAATTTGGTTTGTTTTTTATTCAAAGAAATGCATGTGTATTTAGAATAAATGTATGTTTGTTATATAACATATGTTGATGTTGGTTTTGATATTAAAAGTAAATTATGGATGTTTGGAAGTGTTTAGGGAAGGTTGGAAGTATATTAGGTTAAAAATCATATTTCCCTCAGCTTTCTGTTTCCAAAGAGCTGATGAAATGAAAAACTTTAAATGAATTTTTTAAAAACAAATTAATGTGTTGCATGCTCACGCAGCATGTACAGACATATTGTATGTGCATGATGCGCGTGCATACAGCTTGCGCGCAAATAACTCCGCGCACGCGTGCCGAATTGGGTTTTCTCTTGTTTTGAGAATCTGGGCTCCGATTCATCCCCGATTTTTCCCTATACACTTGTAATGGAATATAGTATTTTATTAAATTGTTTAAAAAACACTCATGCTCAATTACCATAGGTTCGATCCATTTTCGCTGCTAGGATTTCCACAACCGTCCCAACAAATTGCTCCTGGTAAGATGGTGTCAAAGGAATGAACATCATGCATGGATGCATCTGTGGCAAAGGTTTTAGGGTTTCCTACTTTGGTCTGCAAGCTCGAACAAAACTAGTCAGTGTTGGTTCTCCAGGAAACCTTATTCTCTCAATATTTCTTGGGCTCTACGGTATATGGGCTAAGGCTCCTCATTATCCATAACCTTTTTGTCGATACCAATCCATGATCTTGAATCTGGTTCATCATCATTCCATTGTTTTTGTTGTTTGCAAAGAGTCAAAAGTTCTTTTATTATTTGACCTGTGTCTTCTCCAAGGAATATCTTCTTCTTCACTTTCCTCATCAACACAAGGGCATCATGGATCACACATCTAGGCTTCTAGGACATCCCAAATGAAATTTCCATCAATATTTGTAGAATATATTGGCAGTGCTTCTTCATTGGATGTTTCTATAAGAATATTATTTTCTCTTAGACCTCTAGTAGGAGAGATCATGTGAGAGAAAAATACTGAAGCTTCCCCTGAGTTCTGGAAATTCGTTCTCATAATACCATCTGGTTGTCTTTTGAAGACTGCTTCTATGCTTAGAATAGGCTGAGAATCCTGATGGAATTTCTCATAATTTGTCACCCATTCAAGAGGCATCAACTTAAGCAGCTCATCCTTCTAGATTTTTCATGGGATCTGGACAATAGTTGGTATACAATTATTATCTGCTAAGATCATCAAAGCTGTTAGGATTGGTGCTCGGAGCGCCAATCCGGATCGTATTTATGTTCGATTCATGAATATGAGCAATACTTTTTTTTCCATAATATTACTTATTTATGGTTGCACCTCTTGTCTTTTATTATATATATTCGAATTAATTCATTAGATTGAAACTAAATCAATATATATATTAGACAAAGACCCGATAATATATAATGTAGTGCACAATTACAACGTAGCTTGTAATTAACATTGGGAAGTGTCACTACTAGAAATATATTATCAAATTAAGTTCATGGTCAAGATTTACTAACACAGGTTGGTTAGTGGAATCCACTGAGACCAGTAAATGTTGTATATCAAACTTGGTCCGATGGTTTATCCCAATGAACCATGGGTCTCGGGAGACTCGTATAAATGTGTATGTGTTTATTTGATAAACACTGAATGACTCACCGAAGATTATCTAATAGATGGTACACCAACGTCAATAAGAATCTTCTCAGGTTGAGTAGCATAGTGATTCTTTGACTTCAGATACCACTGTGGATATATGAGTTATCCTCCACACTTAGATGACAGTCATGTCACCGATCTATTTAGATTAGACCTCCGCCTGTTCATTGGGTGTGGACTCATACTCATGATATCCTATGTACATCAAGATATGATCCGTCAGTCCTGTGTACATGGCATAGGTATTCATTACATGATTAGCAATCTGTTAAATCCATGGCCATGGTATACTTCGGAAGTAAGTTCCGAGTTTTATTTAGAAGATTGCTAATAGATACGTCGACATGATTATACCTATATAGATTTGACGTTTATATCTATATCTCTGGGATAATCCGGATACTTGTGACAGATGGATTATACGCATGCAATGACCTTGACCTGTATGATTCAGTGAGTTTATCCGTGGTCGTCATAATTTATGGATGGGTGAATTATGGACACGAAATTGGATTTTGTGACGGGTATGCCTGAATCTAGAGTCTCACTTATGAAATATACTCGTAGAGCACTAAGGAAACTTTTATGAATAATGAAGATTATTTATAAATCGTTTAACGGTTAAATGAAAAATACATGCAAATGGACCTAATGGTCATTTCCTAATTAATGTGCATTTGTATTTAATATTTGATATTATTAAATACACATTAATTAATTATCAAATTGAGATATTTGACATATATCATTAATATATGTTTTTGAGATATTTAATGTAAACATAATACATATATTTAAGATATTTGTATTTAATTATTTAATTCTTAAATAATTAAATTAATTGAAAATTAAATATCTTTGCCATGATTATTGTTAAGAAATGGCATGATTTGGTTGGTTCACTTATTGATTTACTTTATGAAAAAGGTTATTATTTACAACAAGTTACCTTTAACAAATCAAAATGAAACAAAAATCAAATATTTGATATTTATTTTTTATCATTTTCGGCCAAAGAAAAAATGAAATATAAATTATTTATGTTTCATTTTTGTTAAGATTACACAAGTTACAATATATTTTACTAAGTAAAGTTTGAGAGAAAGTTGAAGAACAAAAGAGAAAAGCTTGGGAAAATTTTGATTTCGTAAGTATTTTCTTATTTTCTTCAGCTTGAAAATTATTTTCATGTTTCTAAGCTTCAATATGTGTTGCTTAGAATTTTCTCTACTCTTTACTTATGTAAATTAATTGATTAGAAACTTGTTGGATTGATGTTGCATGTGTGTATGAACCAAGTATGCTTATAAATGGTTATTACACATTCTTTTGATTAATTAGTAATCAAGTTTCCATTCTATAGTTGCTAAGCCACTCATTGATGACCTAAAATTGTTCTTGAGTTGTTTCATGATGGTGAGACTTGTTTGGTATGGTAAAGATTGGATTAAAGTATTGAATTTGTTTAATTTGGTGTATTTTGTCAATTTGAAGAAATTGACAAATTAGGGTTATAACCATTTCCAAATTTGGGGCTTTTCATATATGTGGTGTATTATGATTTATATATGATGTATATTAATTTTTAGATTGATTGGATTTGATATTGACTTGTTTTGAACAAGAAATGACTAAAATGCAAAAACTGGAAAATTTTGGGGCTTCTCGGTAATTTGACAAAAATTTGGATTTTATGTTGCAATTTGTATTTTCATGTATTAGACATGTATAAATCATTTTGGGATTGATCTGGAATCACTTAAATATGTATTTGACAATTTGAGGACCAAAATGATCAAAATGCAAAATTATGGGGTAATTCGGTAATTATAATAAATTTGATTCTTGGTTTAAAATTTCAGATTTTAAGTATTGAGTAATTAAAATAAATAATTTTATTTTAGGATCCCAAGAAAAATAATTACCGGAAATTATTTCAGAGTGAAAATACGCGAAAACGGCGTTACCGAGTAACGGCTGCCTAAACAGTGAACTGGTCACTGTTCGGGCAGTCCACGAACTGGCCAAATGTCTTAGGGCTGACCTGGGCAGTCCCCATGTACATTAGTCGGTTGGTTCGGTTGAAAACGCGTTTTATGCTATTTTGTGGAAAACGTTTTCGCAAAGGTTTTGCGGTGTTTCGATATTATTTATGTCGTTATATGATATTGAATAAATAAGTTTAGGTGAAATATGAATGAATTATTAATATTGGATAATGAATAATTTATTCGTAAGTTTAAAAATTTTAAACTACGATTTCACTTGAAATGCGTTCTTTCCGCTGCGCCGCCCTGATAAACCCCAACAAAATGGTATCAGAGCGAGTCTGATTCTGTACCTATGATATGATTAGCCCATTAAATTTGATATTTAATCTAATCTTTACTTTTTACATGCATTTATTTATTTAATTTTATTAAATAATGCGAATTACATCTTTAGGAAAATCCCCGTTAAATAAGATTTTATAAAGTGACTAGTATTAGGAATATTTGTTTCTTCGTCCGCTTGTCAATACAGATGTAAATATTTTCATGATGCTATGGTTTTAACGTGCCAAAGCTGTGCAGTTATGGTTGAAGGTAGTTCATTTGCGCCGGTAGAACTTATATGATAAGAGACAAATTCAAGTGAAAGTGGAAATCCTGAACGTGCCAAAGTTATCAGGACTATATCGGTAGCTTGAGTTTGTCATTGACAAGTGAAGCCTTGATACGCCTCCTGTAAACGTGCCAAAGCTATCACAATGAGAAATGATCAGGACAAAATTAGGAGTCACATCGAGTGTGATTGGAAATGAGTTGTCTACCCGTGAATATACCTAGGCAAGAACGTGCCAAAGTTGTGAGTCGAAGTATATTTATGGGGTCCACTTCCCATTATGGAATTCGATTTAATTATTGAATTCTCATTTTCCGTTGGGGATTACGGTATCGCGTAAAGTAGTGGGAGGCACTGCTAGGTTAAAAATCCATAACTAATGCAGTGTGTAATTTTATGAAAATTATCGCTTATGTATTTTCCTTATTCTATTTTTAGATAGAATTAAACTTTTATCCACTGCTTGCATATTTTATATATATTTTCTGACTTCAATTATGGTTGCAGATTTCTAGAATAGGTTATAGATTAGAATAGACTATGATATAATCATTCTAGACATAATAGTTTCTTATGTAGTAAAAATTGACATGAATTGGTTCATGTATCGAGATTCTTCACTAGCATTAAGAAAACCCCATTAGGTATTTGTTTATCTGATAATGACGTTTCTTGGCTTTAGTGACATTAAGAGGACACGTGTCAGACACCATTTACTTTTCAATTACTTGCAAATGTTGTAAATAGTTGAAGGTAAATAATAAAGCTAAAGATAGAAGATGCGTATAGTTGTGTATAGAAAATAACGATTTTCACAATACGAAAACTATAGGTATTGGATACCAGATCTCCCGTCTAGTTATTTAAAATATCGTTGAATGATTGTTTCGATATTTAATATCAGAACTTGCGACTATTTGATAGTTACTTGTTCTCTTTAAATAGTTGTTACCTATTTTAAAACGACTAGTAGTGTCATTGAAGAATAGATAAACATTAAGAAAAATATTCAGTTAAGTAAATAACTTAGAACATTATTTTATGAGATTTTATCATTTAAGTATTAGATGCTTATTACGTATCGTAAAAGATGGTCTAATACGAGATCACATCACATATCTTTATCCATTTAATGAATATTGTATTCAGAAAGATGATTAAATCTCATTTAACCAATGATTGTCATTAGACCAGAAAATTTATAAAACCGATACATTAGATGTATATACTTTAATGAATTGTAAATTGCTTAAGGTAGTTTTCTTTACTTCGTAACTTAGTCAATGAATTGTCGTGACTTAATTATGTGTTTCTGATGAAACGTGGATAGAATATTTTGACTGGTTCAAAGATATTCGATCTGAAGTTTTGAAAACTGTATCTTTAAAAATTCATCGTGAGTTTTTGAATTGTTCAATGATGTTTGATATGATCAAAAATATGAATTTAAGGCAATTAGTTCTAATGTTATTGAATGAATATGATTCTTACTCAATATAATTCTTCTACGATTCCATCTTTATGAAATTGATAAGTGGGAATAATCGAATCTTATATATGATTTGATTCGTTTGATATTGAGTGATACCGAATTAGTTTCAATACTCTTGGGGATATGCTCCAGTAACACTAATTCATCCTTTAAATTTAGGTTCCATTAGTTTCTACAATTACATATATGATATGTATAGGTAGAAAATTCGATTCTTTAAATGGTTTGAGATTTGAATCTTTCTTTTAGTACAATGGTTATATAATCGAAGGTACTTATGTCTCGGAGGTACAAGTAAAAGTTTATCATTTATTCTATTTAATTAAATATTGTATTCTATTTGATAGAAGATATTTTCTACTATACCGAATAATAAAATCATTTTATTACTTGGAGTGTAACATCAGATGTTGACCATTGTGGATAAGACTTGACTTATTGAAGTCAAATGTGAGAGTGATAAATTATAAAAGGAATTACATAATTAATAAGATGAAAATACCATTTAATTACTTCGATATAAGTGCAATAGGATGTCAGAATCATTTGCAAAGTATTTGATACCTAATGGTTCTCTTGTTTTCTTATCGAAGAAAGTTATCCTATAACTTATAGTAGGAACGATATTTGATATCGATTTCAGAAATTAGCATTAAACCATAGATCTAAGATTGTTCATAGCTTACTACGATCAAGTTTGGAACTTGATTGAGCTTTCATTACGACGTTCATAAAATATGGAAGTGGTTTACGCAGCAAAAGCAAAATGAACTTATTAAATGTTTGACCTTTATAATATGACAGTGAGAAAAGTTATACTCAGCAATCTATTGTAGATTCTGAGGAAACTTGTCTCTAGTCACATTGATTGAAGAATTTAAGATCTGTTGGTTATTGATGATATTAAATTGTGTATTTTAGCTAAAGAATACAAAATGACATTTTTGAATGACTTATTCGGATAAGAGATCGGTTGTGATTTCTTTGATTGAAGAGTACAAACTGGAATGGCCATAGAGTTTGTATTCTGCTAAGATTATAATTTGGTATATTAGCTTATAGAGCCTATTGTAGACTCGGATGAGCTTTTTGGAAATTTGTGTTTTCTAATTTTGATATCAGTCAGATTGTCTGATTTTATCAAAGCATAGAGAATACATATGAGATATAAGGGTTAGTGGGAGCGTACAAATTTCTTTCTAGTATTTTACATCATAATGACATTATCATTATTAAAGTAATAATGAGATGTTTATGAGGTAAAAGATTTACCTGAATCTTATTTTCTTCGTGAAAGCAGTGGAAGTGGTCTCTATTATATTCGATATAAAGTTTTATATATGATATAAAACTAAGAGACTTGAGAGATGCTCCCATTAGTCATATATTAGATATGATCTAATAAAGGACACAGTGAGACTATCTGTGTGACAGTTAGTATAACTGTTTGACAGTTAGTGTGTCTATAATATATAATATTCATCTTTCGTAAATGATGATTCCTTTGTCGAAAGAGAAATTGATTAGAATGTCTAGTCAATCTTATGCATCATAGGATGATGGCATAATGAATACTATATTAAGTGTGATTAGAGATATCAATTTAATCGTAATTGTTATGAGTTATTTTGATACCCTCTAGACCATAAGATGTGTCTTGAAACATGTTCTTTATTATCTTTGAGATATTAAGAATGTGTTTCTTATTAATGGAGAATAAAGTTCACAACCATTAGGGTCAGATTAGTTTTGAGTCTAATTATGGCGTTAGACAGTCTTCATCATAAAGAGTCAGAAAAGGTACAGTGGGAGTGTCACAGATGATTCCACTATGAGAGTGGAGTTAGTTACAACTTATGAAGTATTGACTTATGAAGTTGCATAGTGACCTTATATATTAGAAGTTTGACATTAGTGTTGTGTTTACGGTTGTCTACATAGTATTTTGGATTTGATCCGTAAATACTTAGATAACTTAGTAGCTGAAGCACAATATTGATGTGGCATCTGAGTCATATTGATGAAGAACTTAGTTTCTACAAAAATATGAATGATGCAGACTAAAGGAAAAAATTGGATTTGTTTGACAAACTCAATATGTTATAGTAGGCTTACTTATTGTTGCCTACCTTTTCAGCGCTATGTGAGTTCTTGAGGGCCATGAATATGTGATACATATTAAGATGTGTATATGATACCGTGGAATGACACTAGAGCGAGTGGGAGAAATTGTTAGGATTGACGCTCAGAGCGCCAATCTGGATCGTATTTATGTCCGATTCATGAATACAAGCAATACATTTTTCCATAATATTACTTATTTATGGTTGCACCTCTTGTATTTTATTATATATATTCGATCTAATTCATTAGATTGAAACTAAATCATGTTTAGTGATATATATATATATTAGACAAAGACCCGATAATATATAATGTAGTGCACAATTACAATGTAGCTTGTAATTGACTTTGGGAAGTGTCACTACTAGAAATATATTATCAAATCAAGTTCCTGGTCAAGATTTACTGACACGGGTCGGTTAGTAAAATCCGCTGAGACCAGTACATGTCGTATATCGAACTTGGTCAGATGGTTTATCACAATGAACCATGAGTCTCGGGAGACTCGTATAGACGTGTATGTGTTTATTTTATTAACAATGAACGACTAACCGAAGATTACCTAATATATGGTACACCAACGTCAATAGGAATCTTCTCGGGTTGAGTAGCATAATGATTCTTTGAGATACCACTATGGATATATGAGTTATCCTCCACACATAGATGTCAGTCATGTCACCGATCTATTTAGATCAGACCTTCGCCTGTTCATTGGGTGTGGACTCATGCTCATGATATCCTATGTGTATCAAGATAGGATCCGCCAGTCCTGTGTACATGGCATAAGTATTCATTACATGATTAGCAATCTATTAAATCCATGATCGTGGTATACTTCAGAAGTAAGTTCCGAGTTTTATTTAGAAGATTGCTAATAGATACGTCGACAAGATTATACCTATAGAGATTTGATGTTTATATCTATATCTCTGAGATAATCCGGATACCTGTGATGGAGGGATTATACGTATGTAATAAACTTGACCTGTATGATTCAACGAGTTTATCCGTGGTCGTCATAATTTACGGGTGGGTGAATTATGGACACGAAATTGGATTTCGTGATGGGTATGCCTGAACTAGAGAGTCTCACATATGAAATATATTCATAGAGCATTAGGGCAACTTTTATGAATAATGGAGATTATTTATAAATCGTTTAATGCTTAAACGAAAAATACATGCAAATGGACCTAATGGTCATTTCCTAATTAATGTGTATTTATATTTAATATTTGATATTATTAAATACACATTAATTAATGGTCAAATTGAGATATTTGACATATATCATTAATATATGTATTTGAGATATTTAATGTAAATATAATACATATATTTAAGATATTTGTATTTAATTATTTAATTATTAAATAATTAAATTAATTGAAAAATAAATATCTTTGCCATGATTAATGTTAAGAAATGGCATGATTTGGTTGGTTCAGTTGTTGATTTACTTTATGATAAATGTTATCATTTACAACAAGTAACCTTTAACAAATCAAAATGAAACAAAAATCAAATATTTGATATTTATTTTTTTATCATTTTCGGCAAAAGCAAAAAAATGAAATATAAATTATTTTTGTTTCATTTTTTTTTAGATTATACAAGTTACAATATATTTTACTAAGTAAAGTTTGAGAGAAAGTTGAAGAACAAAAGAGAAAAGTTTGGGAAAATTTTGATTTTGTAAGTATTTTCTTATTTTCTTCAACTTGAAAATGATTTCCATGTTTCTAAGCTTCAATATGTGTTTCTTAGAATTTTCTCTACTCTTTACTTATGTAAATTAATTGATTGGAAACTTATTGGATTGATGTTGCATGTGTGTATGAACCAAGTATGCTTATAAATTGTTATTAAGCATTCTTCTGATTAAATAGTAATCACGTTGCCATTCTAGAGTTTCTAAGCCACTCATTGATGACCTAAAATTGTTCTTGAGTTGTTTCATGATGGTGAGACTTGTTTGGTGTGGTAAAGATTGGATTAAAGTATTGAATTTGTTTAATTTGTAAAATTAGGGTTCATAACCATTTCCAAATTTGGGGCTTTACATATATGTGGTGTATTATGATGTATATATGATGTATATTAATTTTTAGATTGATTGGATTTGATCTTGACTTGTTTTGAACAAGAAAGGACTAAAATGCAAAAATTGGAAAATTCTGGGGCTTCTCAGCAATTTGACAAAAACTAGGATTTTATGTTACAATTTGTATTTTCATATATTAGACATGTATAAATCATTTTGGGATTGATCTGGAATCACTTAAATATGTATTTGACTGTTTGATGACCAAAAAGATCAAAATGCAAAGTTATGGGGTTAATTCGGTAATTATAAGAAATTTGATTTCTTGGTTTAAAATTTCAGATTTTAAGTATTGAGTAATTAAAATAAATAAGTTTACTTTAATTGCCCAAGAAAAATAATTACCGGAAATTATTTCGGAGTGAAAATACGCGAAAACGGCGTTACCGGATAACGACTGCCGAAACAGTGAACTGGTCACTGTTCGGGCAGTCCACGAACTTTCCAAATGTCTTTGGGGCTGACCTGGGCAGTCCTCATGTACATTAGTCGATTGGTTCGGTCGAAAACGCGTTTTATGCTATTTTGTGGAAAAACATTTTCGCAAAAGTTTCACAGTGTCTCCATATTATTTATGTCGTTATATGATATCGAATAAATAAATTTAGGTGAAATATAAATGATTTATTAATATTGGATATTGAATAATTTTTTCGTGAGTTTAAAAATTTTAAACTACGATTTCACCCAAACCACGCTCTTTCCGCTGCTCCGCCCTGATAAAACCCCAACAAAAGCATTCAAGGATGTCTGTGAAGTTGGGAGATCTAAAGCATGATTTTGAAGTCTGTAAACCAACTGATTGTTGGAAAATTATGACCCATAGCGTCACTATTTGTAAAAGACATTGTGGTTTTTATACAAATTAACTATGTGACAATGGAAATTGCTATTTTATCATTTTGTAATTAGATTACTTGAATATATATAAATGATAAAAGTCCTTATAATTAGTTTCGGATTATAAGATATGAGATAGTATAAATAAATGAAGGTTTAATCATTAAATATCTCCAGTCGTATTATTATCGAGACTGGACATCGATAATGCGGAATAGACTAGTATTGCACTTGTGCGTGTTATGGAAGCGTAACAGCATAGTTCTCATATATTTAAGTATTGGATGCTTATGCAAGTGTGATAGGAGGTTGTGTTTGCGGATGGTACGGAAACAGCTTCGCTCTGGATAGACCCTCAGAATCCCATTGGTAGTATGACTATGTGTCTATGGGAATCCGATTTAGGGTAGATGTATTTGGTTTTAACCTGAGACTTACATCGCTAATACTTGCGACAATCAAACACTTTGGTTTTGGTCGTCCGGACTTTAACAGGTTCTGTGTACGCCTCTTCTGGGTTTATTGAGAATCGTAGTGTATTGGTTGTGATGTCAAGACGGAAGTATCACTTCAGTCATATGGAGATGATGATCACGCATGGATACAGAACTGGTTCTCTATTATGTTGCAACTATCGGGATAATATGACAAGGTCATGATCATCCGATTATAGAGACTAGTTGTTTGTGATCCGATATATGCTTCGTACGGGGTAGACACTATTCAAGCCCCAGGCCTTGCATGTGACATCTGATATTGGATCGCAATACGCAATACTATGTATACTACGCCTGACAAAGATTATATATTCCATAAAAGAATATTTCTGGAGAATTGGGTAGGCACGATGTTTTGTTAGAAGCCAACCATGTCTTGTAAATCGGTAAGAACGTGGTACCGGGTACACACGTATTCGGATAGTCTGACAACCAGATTTACTGTCAACATATCCAGGGATCTCATGGGTCGCTTCCCGAAGATTCACCGATGACGTATGACTCGAACATAATTAATCTGGGATTAATTACGACGATAATTTATCTGGGATAAAATTCGATAAGAAGAGAGAGAACGGTTAATTTAGAATTAATCGATTAAATAATATATTCGATATATTAAATGAAATTAGATTTCATACGGAATTAGAATTGGATTTTAATTCAGGCGAACGAATTAATTTAGAATTAATTCTCGAGCGACATTCGTAATAATTTTGCAAGACATTATTATTTAATTAATTGGATTTAATTACGTCGCGACGGAAAATTCATTTAATCGGATTAAGCGAACCTGAGCCCGAAGTGTGTTGAGCAAGCCACTTGAATTTTGAATTAAAATAGGTCCCACCAACTTACATCACTTGTCCATCAAGTGTCAAAGTTGATTGATGGGAGTAGTTGGAGGCATTAAATGTATTTTTCCCTCCAAAACTTTGCTTAGCCGTTTGGTAAAGCATATACCAAAATTTGGTTTTGACTTTTCATAAGTGTAATTGATTTTAGAAATCAAAATATCAAAAAGCCAAATAACTCTCTCCTATCTTCTTTGCCGTGAACCACCAAGAACAAAGGGAAGATTTTGTTGCAAAATTCTTCCATAGCTAGCACTTAAAGAATCATACAAAGGTGATAGGGAAAATTTTCCCATTGAGTTTGGAATCAAACATCAAGCTTGGAGCTCAACATACAAATTCAAAGAGGAGCTTGGAGCAACTTCAAAGGAGACAAAGTTTTGTTCTCAACACATCCAACAAACCGATCAAAGTGAGTATAATTTCCGCTATATTCCTTTGAGTATTCACACAAGTTTTATGCTTAAATGATCTTGGGATTGACCTTAGAAACCTAACAATGGTATCATGAGCCAATTTAAGCATGAAATTGAATTAGGGTTCATAATTTTGAATTTGGGTAATTTTGCTTGGAGCATGATTTTATCAAATTGAGTGTTTGAGTATGCTTAGATTATGATAACTAGGAGTTATGCATGATTAATTTTATAAAAAATTGATTGGATTAATTTTCCCAAATTAGCTTACATTGGCCGAAAATGTGATGAACCCTAAACTCATGGTGATTTTGAATTTTAGACCATTGAATGTGTTTAAAATGTTTGGATATATTGATTTGTGATTTAATTGGATTGAAATCAAAATTAATGAAAAAATATCCATATTGGCTTGAGCATCAAGAAGCATGTTAGAGTTGATTTTGCTTCAATAATGTTGGACATGTATTGAAAATGATAAAGCATGATTAATTATGTAAATTGGTATTTTGGAAATGTTAATTTAAATAATTAATTATGGCTATACACTTTAATTAAATAAATTGTGATATTTGGAATATTAGAATTTAATTAATTAGGCTTAATTGGAATTGGGCTAAAATTGTTATATTTGGGCCTAATGGGCTTGGTTGGGCCAAGTTGGTTTAGGACAATTGGATTGGATCCAAATTGGGCCTAAAACCATACCATTAAGTCCAAATATAATAAATGGGCCTTTAAATAATTAATTGGGCCTAATGGGCCAAAATTAATTTTATGGCAAATGGTGATTCCTTATTGGGCTTTGGTTGCCAAAGTCCATGCCTTCAGAAATTAATTGAAAGCTCATTGGACTATAATTAATTGACATTGGATGTTAATTGGGCTTTGAGACCCATTAAGATTAGATTTAGAATCTAAATCGTAAAGGCACATTAAAAGTTTAATTATTTAATTTGGAATTAAATAAAGAATTAGTATTGAATACAAATTAAATTGGATTTAAAATTATAGTTCGATATAATTCGAGAATACGCACTTTGAGTACTTATTCTCAAACGAGTTGGACTCGCGCAAATCAAATCGTTATTTGAATATTGGATGATCACTTAATTCAAAGATTAATTAATTGGATTAGATTGATTGAATAACATACTTTGTGTGAATACATGGATGTATTGTATGAATAATGTATATCTGATGGATATTAGATGGGTGAGGGTAATTTTGGAAATTATTGTAATAAATTTAGAATTTATTAAATGGGACATGCGTGTCTAGCCTTTATCTCTCGACTCTTTGTAATTCTCTTCTCACCAATTCCCCTCAATGTTAATGAGGTTTCTTTATTGTATTATGTAATTGGGTAGAAGTTAGAATAGTGCTAGATGGGGAGAGGAAAGTGAGTGATTTGTGTTGGTGTTTGCTAAGGTCCCAAGATCATAAACAAGCATGAAACAAGTGTGCGAATACAACGAGGGAGTTGCGGAATACTCACATCGATCGGTTGAGCGACGTGCGACAAACAAAAATTCTGGTTTTTGTCTTCTGTTCCTCACGGCAGTGAGCTGCTGTGCCAGTCCACCATTTTCTGCTTTTGAGGTCCTTCGTCAAGCTCCAAGCTTCGTCAAAGGATTCCCGGCTCATGGGTGGACTTCCCTATCACCTTCGCATGACTTCATAGTGTGCTAGCACTCCCGATTTTGCCACAAAATCGTGACTCTTGTGCTTCCCATTGCTCTCGGTTTTGAGCCAAAACCAGTGAACAAAACAGCCCCAAGGACGTGTAAAAGAGAGAAGAAAGAGAGGAGAGAGAGATGAAAAATGTGTAATGTCATTTGATTTCAAAAAACAAATTAAACATATACCATTTCTTTTTTTTTAAAAAAAGTCAAATGCAAAAACAATTAAATGCCTTCCAACTTCCATCATCTCATCAATCCATCAATCATGAATAGTGATTGGTGTCAATCACTCAAAGTGAAAGACATCCATCACTTGATTGACGAATGATGTGACGCTAGATGCGACTAACGATTTGACGCTTGATTTGACTTGTGTGCCGCACTCGAATTCGAAATGCGAATGCGCTCGCAAATAATCTCGGGCTCGGGTTCGCTAATTCCAAATTAACGAATTTTCCGATGCATCGTAATTAAATGATTACGCCTAGCGAAATCACTATTCACGTCGCTAACGAATTAATTTTAAATTAATTCGTTCGCCCGAATTACCATCTAATTTTAATTCTGCGTCGAAATCCAATTTCGTTTAATATATCAAATATATTAATTAATCGATTAATTCCAAATTAATCATTATCTCTCTTTAAATGATATTTTATCCCAAATAAAATATCTCCACAATTAATCCCAGATTAATTTTCTCTCTCTTCTAATTATTCCCAGATTAATTTAGAGTGCGAGTCATACGTCATCGGTGAATCTTCGGGAAGTGACCCATGAGATCCCCGGATATGTTGGCAGTAAATCGGGTCGTCGGACTATCCGAACACGTAAGTACCTAGTACTACGTTTTACCGATTTACAAGACAATGTTGGCTTCTAGCAAAGCGCCATGCCTACCCAATTCTCCAGAAATATCCTTACAGGAATAAAGGATCTATATCAGGCGTAGTATACGTAGTATTGTGTATGTCGATCCAGTATCGGATGATCACGTGCTAGGCCTGGGGCTGGAATTGTGTCTACCCCGTACGAAACACATGTCGGATGTCTGGTAACTAGTTTCTATTATCGGATAAAAATGACCTTGTCATTTTATCCCGATGACTGCAGTATTTAAGAGTACTAGTACCGTATCCTACGTGACCATCATCTCCATATGACTGGAGTGACACTTCCGTCTTGACATCACACCCAACACACTACGATTCTCAATATACCCAGCATAGACGTACACAGAACCTGTTAAAGCCCTGGACGACCGCAACCAAAGTATATTGATTGTCGCAAGTATTAGCGGTGCAAGTCTCAGGTTAAGACCAAATACACCTACCCTGATTTCGGACTTCCATAGACACATAGTCATACTACCAATGGAATTCCGAGGGGGTCTATCCAGAGCGAAGCTGTTTCCCGTACCATCGGTAAAACACAACCTCCTATTACACTTGCATGAGTATCTTATACCCAAATATATGAGAACTATACCGTTGTGCCCTCACAACGCGCACAAGTGTAATACTAGTCTTTTACGTATTTATCGATGTCCAATCTCGATAATACTCTGACTAGGGATATTTAATGATTTATCCTTCGTGGACTGATACTGTCTCATATAATTCTCAATCCAGGAACAAATCATGAGGACCTCCTATCATTTATAAATCTAGGTGATCTAATCACAAATGATAAGAGAGCAATCTTATTTTTCACATAGTTAATTTGTACAACAACACCATGATCTGTACAAATAGTGACGCTATGGGTCATAATTGTCCAACAATTTGTTCTAGGAATAATTTGTGAGATATCCATCCGTATATCATTATTATTTTATTTATCGCGCCTTATGATGCTTTTAGAATGCATGCTTAAGGGTGTATGATGAGACCTAATCAAAGATAATTAATTGGTTGCCAATTACGCGAAAAACCCTCAATCAAATATTAAGCGTTTTCCTTCCATTGAATGGTTCTTTCTCAAGATCCAAAATTGGCATTGGTTTGTTGGCCAAAGTCAAGATCAATGTCCATCGCAGATGTGTTTGAACTATGAAAGCTTTGTTCCATATCGCATGTCTTGGGCAAGTTGTGATTTGTTGGCCAAAGTCAAGGTCACTTCTTATTCATCGACATGGATTACGAAGTTTTCCAAGGTCAATGGGTCCCGCTTAACTGGAATCATTAAGCTTGTTGAGCCAAAGCCAATTCTTAGTTGATTCAGAGGAAAATGTTAGGAAATCATATTGGATATATTGGCATATATATTGTATATATGTTTCGGACTTTGAGGTCCACCTACCGAATCTAGGAATTGGATGAGATCCAATTGATCTTAGAGATCTACCTAGTTAAATATCATACAGCTTGTTGGCCAAATTCAAGGTTGTGTGTTATTTAACGGGATCCTATCCCACTAGGAAACTAGGTTTCCCGAGTACTCAACAGAGGGTTAGAGGCTCGCCAAAAAATAGTGGGAGGCTAGTATTGAATTTGTAATTTCGTTCAAATACTTGCCAATACGCGCTTTCAAATTATTTTGTCATTTTATGTATTTATTAGTTGGACTAATATTTTATTATTTTCTTGTAACAGTTGGATTGTACCCAAAATCGTTAATTAAATAGTTAGACTATTGCAATTAAGATGACTGGAAAGATCGGGGTTAGAGACATTATCATGGGCGAAAATGTCTTTAATGGTGTAAACTTTCTTGATTGGGATATGAACCTCAGGATTGTCCTGAGGGCTGAGAGGATGCTCTATACGATAGAGAGACCTCTCGGTCCTAAGCCCGAAAATGAGCATCCGCTTGAGCTTGAGCTTTGGAAGACTTATAGCGATGACAACTCAACTGCTCAATCCGTCATGCTTGCTGCGATGACCCCTCAATTTCGTCGCCAAAACAAGGGATTGGATCCATATACTATGATTTTGAAGTTGAAGGACTTTCACTGATCTAATCTTAGATCGCAGAAGTATGAGTTGCAGAAGAAGCTCTTTCGCGCTCGCATGTCAGAGGGTACATCTATCGAGCACCATGTGTCGCAGATGATTGCTGACATTGAACAGCTGGGTCAGCTAGGCATAACCTTTGAGGCTGAGACATCTATAGATTTGATCTTGCAGTCTCTTCCTGACAAATGGAGCGGGTTCATCATGAACTACAATATGATGAACCAAGACCATACTCTTGGAGAGCTGATGGCAATGCTGCGTGAAGTAGAAAAAGAGCTATTGAAGGGTAAAAAGTGTGAGGTGCACTTCGCTTCAACATCTCAGTCTCCCAAGGCTTGGCCGAAGGCTACTGGAGGTGTAAAGAAGAAGAAGAAGAAGAAGAAGAAGAAGGGCAAGGCCAAATAGTCAAAGTCTTCTGGGAAGGCAAAAGACAAATCCCAAGATGTATGCCTGTAATGTGGCAAACGAGGTCACTGGCCTCAGGGGAGATTGATATACGCGTTAGAAATGGGACTCGAGTCGGCGTTTTGGCCGTTGGGACTTATATTTTGGAACTGCCCTCGGGGCATATACTAAACTTATCAGACTGTTATTATGTACCTAGTTTGACTAGGAATATTATATATGTATCTATATTAGCCCAATGTGGGTATACTTTTGTTTTTAGAAACACTGGGTGTTTTATGTATAAAAATGATATAGAGATATGCAGTGCTGATATGAATAATGGTCTTTATATTTTGAATATAAATCAATCTC